>CANUEX010111729.1:0-62192 GCA_948099535.1 Jatropha multifida | reverse complement strand
CCAAAAATTACAACTCACCTCCTTCAATGGCAACTTCAAATCCAAAGCTTAGGAACTCCAAATTTTAGCTTCTACTACTTGTTCCTTAAGAGTAAATTACTTTTCTATGATTTAATTAGGTGGTTTAATGGAGATTTGTGGCAGAAAAATGAAAGAAATGGAGGAAGAAGAAGAGAAGAAGAAATGGCATGGAGAATGGAGAGGAAGAAGAAAGAGAATGTGTAGATGGGGTGATGTTTATCCTTAAGAGGCAAAGTCAAATTTGACTTCCTCATTTTATGCCAAATGAATGGCTATGATCAAATCCTAGGTAATCTCATCCAACGGATCTAAATATTCCTCAAATAATTCTTTTCTAAATATTATTTAACTCCACAATTTAATTGAATTTATCTTCTCAAAAATAATTCACCATTTATTCCTTAATATACCACAATAAAAATAATACTCCTTAGTTGCCGCAATTCTCCGAAAATATTCATAAAATATTATCTACCCATCTAAATCATGCAAACATGCTCCAAAAATATTAATTATAATATTAGACACATGTAGTAATTTTTCCGGGCCGAAATAATACCATATCCCGGACTGATGGTACTATTCACAGACCGGTAAATCATTATTATCGATACTGAAAAATAGTCCGTTACAACCTCTATTATCGAGTATCCAGTTGTTGAACCTCCCTTTGGTCTTGGATTCAAATCGACAAATGAGGATCGAGAGGAAGTGGAAGACGCCAGGCAGAAGGCAAAAATAAAAGGTGAAACAAGGGACATTCTGATGCTCCCATACTTCAAAAGCCTCAATGGTTACTTTATCAGAGAAGGAGAATTCGAACCTTACAACTTCTTCCAAGAACCGTGGTATTGCCCCTTAACCAAGAAACTAATCACTGGTTTTGAACTTCTCTTTGATGTCAAGCTCTCAGTAGAAGACCATCAACCTCTTTTCAAGCTCCAGAATGACAGGGAGGACAACGTGGAGATATCTGTCTTTGACCTTTGCATGATTACTAACCGAATGGAAGTAGATCCCACAAACCTCATATAGCCCATCCAAACACCTTTGTACAATTGGTACCTAGAGGAGCACATAGAGCAGTCAACCCTCCTTTTACCTAAACCTGAACCTGAGTCACAAATAGAACTTGAGTCAGAGTCCAATTCAATGTCTAGTTCAGAGTCTTCTGAGTCCTGAGTCTTCTTTGTCCTCCTTGTCTGAGTTGGGAAGACCTCTTTATATAACTCAATGTAAATCTCTATCATGGCACCTTTATCAATATAACAGGATGTTTCCATTTTCTTATTACCCTTTCTCCACCCTAAATGAGATTGCTAGAAAAATAGAAAATGAAAAAGAAAAAGAAACAAAAAGAAAAAAAGGACAAATAAACATTGGCACAGAAAATGAACCAAAGCATACATTTATTGTGCATGAATGTAATTATAAATAGGAGTTGACAGAGCTCATTAGGCAGTACTCAAATTATTTCACATGGACAGCCAGTGATATGACCAGTATGGATCTAGACATTGTCATTCATAAGATTCCTATATATGATCACAGCAAGCCAGTAAAGAGAAAACTCTGAAGGTAGAAACTGGAGATCTCTCTCAAAATTAAGGAAGAAACAGCCAAGTTATTGGAATACAATTTCATCGAGGCTATTAATTATCCGACATGGTTTGCCAACATAGTACTAGTTCTCAAGAAAGATACTAGGATCTGAATAAGGCATGTCCTAAGGATGACTTCCCCTTACCACATATCAACCTGCTTGTTGACGGAATGGTAGGGTCCAATGTGATTTTAGTCACGGATCCCGATGTAAGGTATAATCAGATACCAGTCAATCAACTAGATAAACTGAAGACTTCTTTCATCACAGAATGGGGTACCTTCTGCTACAAAATGATGCCATTTGGTCAAAAAAATACAGGTGCCACTTACCAGAGGATGGCCACCACAATCTTCCATGACTTAATGCATAAGAATGTAGAAGTGTATGTTGATGACATGGTTGTTCATACCAGGGATGAGCCAAGCCACCTAATTGCCCTCGAACAATTCTTCTCTAGACTTTGACAGTACAATCTAAAGCTCAAACCCACTAAATGCCTCTTCGGAGCTCCATCCAGTATCTTCTTAGGTTACATGGTATTCAAGAAGGGGATTGGGATTGAACCAACAAAATCCAAAACCATCATCAAAATGCAACCTCGTAAGATAAAAAAGGAGATCAGGGTGGTCTTAGGCCACCTTTAGTATATTAGTCGGTTTGTCTCACAGTTAGCAGAAACCTATGGGCCGATCTTCAAGAAGTTGAGAAAGGATGCCCGAAAACTTGGGATGACCAATGCCAGAAAGCCTTTGAACACATCAAAGCATATCTACTCAATCCTCCGGTTCTCCAACCTCCTAGACCTGGGAAACCACTCCTCCTCTATTTATCAGTAACAGATGATTCCATTGGGGCTATGTTAGCACAAGAAGCATCAGATTCTCACAAAGAGAATGTCATTTACTACCTGAGTAAATGAACGCTAGAAACAAAATTGAAGTACAACATGATTGAGCAACTCTACCTATCCTTGGCAAGGTTTTGCATCAAGCTCCAACATTACTTTTGCTCCTACACTATTCACGTCATTGCTGACTAAAGCCCCTTAAAATTCCTCATGCAGAGGCCAATTCTGGATAGTAAGATGGTTAAATGGGATACCATCTTTGTAGTATTTGATTTGAAATTTATAGCAAAGAAAGCAATTAAAGGTAGTGCGATAGAAGATTACCTAGTTGCATCTCCCAATGATGTTGATGTAGCAGATATTGGATTTTCAGATGAGGAAATTTTGCAAATTCAGATAAATCAGTGGAAGATGTACTTTGATGAGGTCGCTTACCATCAGGGTCATGGCATCGGTGTGGTTATAGTGACTATAAATGGGGAATGACTACCCTTCAGCATTAAGTTGACATTCCAAGTCACAAATAATGAAGCAGAATATGAAACCTGTATTGTCGGATTAAAAGTAGTTCTGAGTATTCAAATCAGACGCCTAACAGTTTATAGGGACTCCATCCTGATATCTCTTAAGCACTGAAGAAATGGAAGATCAAAGAATAGCATTTGATCCCATATCTCCAATACCCAGATCAGTTGGCTTAGTAATTCAAAGAATTATCATTCCACTACTTATCCTTGACCAAGAATCAGTTCACTGATGCACTAGCAACACTTGCCTCCATGGTTGATGCCACCCCTGACATGATCATCAAACCCCTGAATATTCATATTCACAAACAGCTAACCTATTGTTGCAATCTTTAGCTCGCCAATGGTAAGCCTTAGTACCGGGACATTCAGACCTAGTTTGAAAAATAAGAATACTCTGAAGGTGCCTCTAAGTCTGATAAGAGGACCCTTTGGGAATTATCAAAGAGTTACCTCTGTAAGGATGGTATTCTATACAAACGAACATGGAACTAGGCACATCTTAGGTGCGTGACCGAAGAAGAAGCTCAACAGATTATGGAGTGCATACATGGTGGAGAAGAAAGCCCCCACATGAATGGAATGGCTTTGATTCATAAGATCACTAATTAGGGTTATTATTGGCTCACCATGTGATCAAATTGTGCCATATATATTTAGAAGTGTCATAAATGCCAGATTTATGCCAAGCTCTAGAAATTGCCCCCGGTGAATCTTCACCCTATTATTACACCATGGTGCTTCACCACTTGGGGAATTCATGTGATTGGCAGAATCACTCCTAAGCCCTCTAATTAGCATAAGTACATCCTGGTAGCCATCAACTACTTCACCAAGTGGGTAGAAGTGGCCTCCTACCATGTTCTGAACTATAGAAAAGTAGCTCAGTTCATCCAGACAAACATCATATGTAGATACGAAATTTGTTTTGTGATCATAACAGACAATGGGTCTCACTTCTAAAACGAAGTCTCCGTCTTGATGACTAAGTACAAAATCCAACACCATCACTCTTCAACATATAGGCCCCAGACAATAGAGTAGTTGAAGCAGCAAACAAGTTCATCAAGAACATCCTCTAGAAGATGATTCACAATCACAAAAGTTGGCATGAATAGCTCCCTTTTCCCTTATGGGGATATAGAACCTCCACTAGACCACCAATTAGGGCAACACCTTACCCACTCATGTACAGGATGGAAGCAGACCTCCCTATCAAAGTTCACATCAGATCAGCTAGGGTCATAGTCAGCTGCCTAAAAAAAATGGGTTCAGAATTGTCACAACTAGTTGAATGCTATCGATGAGAAAAGGCTAGAAGCTCTTAATCAGACTCAGTGCTACCAACAGAGAATAGCTAGGTACTTCAACAAGAGAATGTAGGATCAGAAACTCAAAGAGGTTTGTCTTGTACTCAAGGAAATCAAAGCTCCTATGCAAGATCCCCCGGGTAAATTTAGGCCAAATTGGGTAGGCCCCTACATACTAAAGAAAATCCTTTCTTGAGGTGGCATCATCTTGTCAGACATAGATGGCAAAGAGTTTACCAATCCATGCAACTTGGATCAGGTCAAAAGATACATTGTGTGAATACATTCAGGCATTAGCACTAGAAATATTGCTCCTATATGTCACCGTTAAGCTGAACTACAGTGACCTAACTCCCAAAAATACAGGATACGTAGGAAGCCCAGTCTATGCGTGCAATCACAACAATAATAAAAATACATTTTGCTTTTCTTCTCATGAAAATTCTAGATTTTCTATGCCAATTAACGAAAAAAAAAAGCAAAAATCAAAACAAAGCAAGCTAAGCTAAAAACCTACAAGGGTAGGTGACTTAAGCAAAATCAGAAGCTCGCTAATTTGAAAACCTAGAAGGGCGGCTCAGGCAAAAGTTAGGGCTGCCTACTAGGTTGAAAACCCAAAAGGGCAGCTTAGGCAAAAGTTAAGGCTTAAAAGCGACAATCTCATAAAGGATAAAACTAAATTTCCTTCTCAAAAGTGTCAAAATGATTCCCTTTTTTACAAAAACCCTATCGCTTAGGCATCTTTCTATGTCATTTGTCTATCTGTGTCAGTTGTCTAAGTGTCCACTATCTAGAGTGTTAAAAAATAAAAGTGTGTCAATTGAACCCTCTATACATCAGTCTCCTATCTCGAAGCCCTCACAAAAATATGGGCTAAGTCAAAAATCAGAAAATAAAAATCCTACTCTATCAACATAAGGTTGACATGCACCGAGGGACTATGCGAATCGTCTGCGCCACCTCGGAAGCATCTCTCTTAAGTTATTAGAGTCACCCTAGTCAACTCATCTAGTAGAGTCTAAGGTCGTCTCGGTCACCGCCCAGAGTCTAGCATCCGTCTCTCGAGTTAGAGTCACTCTACACTCTCTCTCCTGGTCACTATGCTTAATAACCCACCAAGCCTCGTAAGTAGTAGTCCTGCCTCGAGAAATTCCAACCTCAACCACATCATCCCTTCTCGAATAGCTACATAATACAGCTATAGTGACCCGAGGAGGAATCAGTATATCTTGGAAAAGAGCTACAGCTGGTGACAATCCCTGAACATGTCCCATCTATCTCATCAGCCTAAAACCAGGATAGAATATGATGTTGTCCATGCCAAGCAAATAAGCCATCTGATATCTAGCTGACCGAATCAGAAACCGACTGATCTCATACCAGTCACACCTCCACAAAATCTAATCCAGCCTCAATGCCACCAACCGCCACTGCCATTCATCCTCTGACCTGAGTCTCATCACAACTCATCTAAATCGGTACTGTGATGGCTCATATGGATGACGTCATGCAAGATCAGACATTGCACTATGATACAAAAAGAAACAGGCATTTATATGCAATACTCCTCTACCTAAATAGATTCAGCTGTGACATAACCAAAGTACTTCATATCTTTTTCCCAAAACTTGCAAGATCAAACCTTGCCACCTCCGCTCAAACCCTGAAACATGCATTCATATGCAACTATAACCTAAGCCTTTTTCAGAAAAGCTCCTTACCTAAAGCATAAAATGAGTTAGCATGAAAATCCTTATTTGAAGCAGGATCGGACTAGCTAACTAGATTCCCTCTACCCTACAAGCTTCATCGAGGCTCAGAATAGTCTCTGCCAAAGCCATATTGGCAATCCTGGCACCTTGCTCCATCTGAAGGACGAGGTCTGCCACCCTCGAATCCCCTTAGCCTATTGAACTAGTCAGTATGACAGTGCTCTCTAAGCAAAAAACCAAAGCCTGAGTCTTGAACCTCTAGTGCTCTAGGTCAACAAACCCAAGTGGATCTAGATACCGCTTCACCAGCCCAGATAAATCTATCTGATCCTCTACTACTAGCTCCCTAGCCTCTGCCATAAAGAGACCTAGCATCCTCATGAAGCTCCTGAATTTTCCACAAACACCCTCTCAAAAATCAAGTCAGACCGTCAGAAGTGGCTTGCCATGCATCATGCATATTTATTTTGATTAACTAACCATGAAATTTAGGTGAAACTAAAAATAACAGGGCAACCAGTGCCACTAAACTCAAGAACAGGGCGATTAGCGCCAAAACAAACCGGGCAACCAGTGCCAAGATTCTTAAACAAGGATATCAGTGCCGAAATCAACTTTAAATAGGGCGACCAGTGCCCAGGTTATGCAAACAGGGCAGTTAGCAGCAAGATAAAATAACCAATCAAGGCAACCAGTGCCAACATACATAAAAAGGGCGGTCAGTGCCAGACTCATTCATAATAGGGCGATGCCAAATGAAAACCAGACACAAATAGGGCAGTCAGCGCCAACTCAGTGAAACAGGGCGATCAACGCCAAAAATATCCAGTAAATAAGGCAACTAGCACTAAGATAAATGCAAACAGGGTGATCAGCGCCAAGACAATCTAGCAAACAGGGTGACTAGTACCAAAATAGACACAAACAGGGAGGTCAACGCTGAAACAATCTCACAAAAAAAGGGTGATCAGCGCCAGCACATGCAAACCGGCAACCTGTGCCATAGTAAACCCAGAATAAGCAATCAGTGCAACAAACAAGCAAGCAGTGCAACTTTCAGATTCACACACACAAATAAGGCAACCAGTGGTAACACACACAAAAATAGGGCAATCAGTGCCAAGAACAGGCATTCAATGCAACTTCTCCAAAATAGGGCGATCAGCGCCAAATCACTCACAAATAGGGCAACTAGTGCCAAAATATTTGAGACATGCAATCAGTGCAATCACGACTCAAAATAGAGCAATCAGTGTCAAGATAAAAAAATCAATGTAATTATTACAATTACGGTCGAAACAGGAAATCAATGCAAGTTAAGATTTAAGCAATCAGCGTAAGGCAATCACTAGAACCTCTAAAAGATATGTCAAGCGATACTTAGATCCTTCAGCACCTTTCTAGAATGGATAGTCGCCTAAAATAGGAAAACAACAAGCAAGCAGGCTGCTCACAAACTACCCAAAATTGAAATAGGGTCTCTAAACCAACTACTAGGGTATCCAAGCCATTAATAAGGTTTTCAAACCAACTATGGGGTAATCAACCTTAGAACAGGGTTTTTAGACCAACTCTAAATCAAGAATAGGTTTCCTAAACCAACTACAGGACAATCAAACTCTTATCAGGACTATCTATAGGGTCAAAAGGAGGTCACCATCAGACAACCAGACTCCTATCAGGACTACCAACAGGATCAAAGGAGGTTACAGCTTCAATCAAAGCTAAAAAAATAGGCCACTAGGGCAAAAGAAGAGTTTTTCCAATAACCAGGGGTAAAATAGTAATTTTCAGATAATTAGACTCCTACCAGGACTACCTACAGGGTCAAAAAGAGGTCACCATCAAACAATCAGACTTTTACCAGGACTACATACAGGGTCTAAGGAGGTCACCATCAGACAATTAGACTCCTACCAGGACTGCCAAAAGGATTTAAGGAGGTTACAGCTTTGATCAAAGCTAAAAAAATAGGCCACCAGGGCAAAATACAAGTTTTCTCAACAACCGGGGGTACAACAGTAATTTTTAGATAGTCAGACTCCTACTAGGACTACCTACAGGGTCAAAAGGAGGTCACCATCAGACAATCAAACACCTACCTGGACTACATACAAGGTCAAAGGAGGGCACACCAACAATCAAACTCCTATCAAGACTACTTACAAGGGTCAAAGGAGGTCAAACGAGGGCACACCAACAATCAGACTCTTATTAGGACTGCCTACAGGGTCTAAGGAGTTCACATGGACTTCTCAAAATAAGCTGAATCCAATCGACTCCCAAAAGATGTTCTTGGAATCAGACGAAATTCACACAGGATGTTCCAGACGTCATCATGGACCTTTAGGTATGGTTTTCAGATCAAAATTACTTTTAAAAGTGCTGAAATTGGAGTCCGACAGACTAGGCCTTGATCAACTCTAATCTCTTGAAGCTGGCACACTGTTGACCATGATTTCAACACCAAGCTCTAGAAAATTCCGCTACTGTTCCAACGGGCCTAAAACAAACTCTTAGAAGCCTGAAAAGTTAGAAACTAAAGGGGAGGGGCATTCTGGTAATCAGCAAGGATCAGCACTAACCAGCCCAATGGCAGTGCTGATCAGCCTGGCGGTGCCAATCAACCCGAGACCCTCCTTTAGCACCGATAAGGAGGTGGCCGGTGCCGACTAGGCTAGCTCAGCCACCCCCTTGCCTATACAAGACACACTACCCCCTCATTTCAAGACACATCTTATTGCTTGGTCAAGCACTTCTCAAGCATCAATGATTCTCATTCTCACTTTTGCGATTCTACAACCATGAAGTTTGACTTTGCCCATCTTCCATAGTTGAGTTTAAAACTCGACTTGGCTCTCAAAAGTCAATCCTTTCGACTTTCAATCACATTTTGACCTTTCTTAGGACAAAGCTACCAGTTAGGTGATTCATTATTAATTAAATCTAGTAATTGATTAATAATTCATCATTTAATAATATTACATAAGACTATAATATGGGTTCTCTTGCCCTACTGTAGCTTATATTTGGAGGAAGACTCAACCTCTTTGGTCCAAAACTCACCGTGGAGCTCCGATCCGGCCACGTCACAAGATCGAGGGTCTAATCTCTCAAACTTAGACCTTTGTTAATTAAGCCTATCTGTCTAGCAAATTATCAACTATCAAAAGCTCGATCTATCTAGCACCATGCATGCTTTAAGCCCAGTCCATTCGGCAAACTAAGCTTGATCCACCTAACAAAACCTCAAAACCAATTTTCAAACTAAGCCCAGAATCAGCTGGCAAACCACTAAGCCCACTCTAAGAGTGGCACTCGCAAAACCCTACCATCCTGATCGATGGTAGAACTTCCTGCGCCCTGATCCTTATACAAACGAGGTACGAAGGCATATCTATGGGTTTTAGCCTAGGTAGCGGGCTCCCAATCAAATGGACTGGTCCGGACTTAGGAGAATGTATTGTACGACCTAGAATCCTCGATAACAAGGCTAGAGTGGGCTCCCCTCCAAATTACACAACCTTCATTTCATTTGCTTACTTTTAATGCACTGTATTTTTTATATTGCCATGCATTATAAGTATGCCCATGCATCAATAAATGGACATTCATGCAAAACAATGATTTTTCGATTTTCAGTTAAACCCAAACTTTTGATCCATAAGCAATGAAGTCAAAAACCTAGTCGCCAAACCTAATTATTCGAGGCTAGTATATTTTATCCATTGTGGCACACTTAAGGAGTCAAACACGAGGTTTTTTCCTTATATTTTCCCTAAAAACAAAAACAAATTAAGGTGGTGACTCTAACACACTCTACACAGTCAAAAGCGCTCCAAAGAGCCAACCAAACACCACTTAAGAGTTAAACATAGCCTTAAAACTGATAAAATTGGTAATAAGATCAATTGATCAAATAACCAGTCACAATAGGACTAAACTAAATAAAACAAAGGCGAGAGGGACCGCAGTGTGGTTCCATCCAATCTCAGCTTTCCAATTTTCCGTAATGAACCAACCAATGGGCCCGTCCGATCAAACTTCATCCTTCAAATCTTTCCCGTGACGCTTGGGAGGGGGCTCACACGATGGCCTAAATCAAAAAATGATAGAGTTGTTCTTTGGCCAGAGCAAGATCTATAACAGTTTCGATGAAGCAATAGATGACACAAGCAACTACTACCAAGAGGAATTTCTCAACACTCTAGTGCCAAACGGATTGCCTTAGCACAGGCTAGAATTGAAAGTCAACTGTCCGATAATACTTTTGAGAAATTTAGATGCCTCAAATGGCCTGTGTAATGGAATCAGAATGATGTGCAGAAATTTTGGAGCCAATGTAATCTATGCTAAAATAACAATTGGATAGCACTCAGGGAAGCAAGTATTCTTACCTAGAATATCTCTCTCTCCTGTAGAAAATAAAGGATACCCATTCCGTTTTAAGAGAAAGCAATTTCCAGTCTGTCTTTGCTTTGCAATAACAATAAACGAAGCTAAGGGACAAACAATATCAAACGTGGATGTCTATTTACCACAAGATATTTTCTTACACGGACAGCTCTATGTGGCACTGTTAAGAGGGATATCGATGTCTACAATAAAAGTCCTTATAAAGTCAAATAAGAAAAAAAGGAAGGACGCAACATACACAAAGAACATTGTCTACAAAGAGATCTTGCTGTCAAATAGGTAACAAAATACGTTTAAAATTTTCATCAGTAAGCTTAAAAAGATAACAATGTTCAAACTAATAATGATATTGATTTTAACTTTACAGTGAAACAATTTATTGAAAAGGCTGAATCACATATTAATACAGCAGCTCTTCAAAAGGGAGAAGGAGATTGATCGAGATAAATGGAACAATTGTAACTAATATTTGTAATGAATAATTTATATCATTATTTTTAACATAAACAAATGTGTAAAGTTATAATAGATATTTAAATAGAAAATATCAAGTCTATCTATTTTTTTTCAATATTTTATCATATATATAATAAACTTGAAATAAATAAGAAAAAGAAAAATTATATAACGAGTACAGATAACGAATATAGAAACGGGTATCACGTGCAATGCACATTCTAAAAAACTAGTATATATATAAATGTTACAATATTTAAGGGCTTAATATAATTTGTTTGGACCATACTTGAAACAAATATATAACAAAATTAATTTAAAATTTTGAACATTTACTTAAAATCATGTGTATTTAATTTGTATCAATTTATTTTCTATGGTAAATCCTTTTCTTTTTCTTGTTAACTGGAGATGGATGAGAGAATCTATCTAGTTAACTAAACTGAGGCACTAAGTTCAAAGTATTGACGAAGATCCAATAAATTGTGACTATTGAAGGCTGTATATTTAAAGTTCTAATTTCAAATCAACACAAACTGCCAAATCGAAAAAAAATCAAACCAAACCACCATTGAATATTTGATTTGATTTCAATTTCTGATGGTTTGAGGTTTTAATTTCTAAACCGACATTTTAAATTTAATTTTGTTATTACTTCAAATTGAACTAAATTGATCCACGGATAGTTTTAGTACAGATAAAACATTTTTTCTGATTTGTTTTTTTTTTCATTATTGACTATATCAATAAGTTTGAATAATATTATGGGATATATAATAGAATGTGTTCTTATTTTGATAATTTTTACAAAATTATTGAAAATTCTTGTTTTAATTTAAACTCTTGAAAACAAAAAAAAGATTTTCAAACATGAAAAATAAGGAAATAAAAAGTACAATTAAATGATATTTTAATTGAAATGTGATTAAGCACTCATATAGTTACTCCTTTGAAAAAACAGTTGTCCTACGGAAAGTGAATGTTGGGCTAGTTTTAGGGCTAAGCTTCAATAACTTTAGGTTTGTCTCTCAGAACCTAATCAAATAATTGACATAATGGATTTTGTCTCCTAATTGTGGAATCTCCGGACACTTGCAAAGCTATAAATAATAATTATTTGCTATTAAGTGTTTGGTGTGGCCCACAATTTACTTTTATTGTCACAAATCCTTTTGCTTCTGTCTTTTTCTGCAAAATCACTGTCATTTTCATTAACAAATCGCATTAAAAATTATTAAGAATTTATTTTATTTGCTATAAAATAGAAAATTTAGTAATTATAATCGCTTATAAAACGAAATAAACTCATTGCAATTCAATCCCTCAACACATGATAAGAGCATCGTAAAGATAAAAAGATGTCGAAACCAAACTAAATTGTTAAGCATTAGTCGGATGTAAAAGGAAAACATATAATAAAGTTTTTTTTTCTTTCTTTTTTTCTTTTTGGGATAACACACTAATACAATATCAGACAAAAGATGTTAACTCTAAAGTAAGTAACCAATACGAGAAACTCTGAAGACAAGGGATTGGCATCAATAATGATTACATGCAACCACAAACATTTGACAAATTAAACATGTATGAAAAATCAAATCATGACAAGAATCAAACCACCAATTATCTTTGGCTTCTTTTTCACTTTCCAAGCCATACCCATTAGTGTATGTGTACAGAGAAAAATAACCTCTCAACAGACTTCCATTTACATAAATACAATTGTGCATGCTCAGAAGACAAGGAATTTGCAATAAAACTCTTCCAAAGGGTAAAAGCCTAGTAACTCAAAACTAATCCAACTGATGTTAGAATGAACTTCTAAGAGTACATGTACAAAATTTTGTTAGCAAGACAAAAAGGGATTTATCAGCTGATGGTTAGTCAGCTGCCTGCCAGCACCAATGAACCAAAACCACAAGCTTTCCAATGGAAATGTAGAGTTCACCAAACATAAATGGGGATTACTAGCAAATTTTTTAAGTGGGAAAGGCTAATTAAACAAGTCATTTAGCAGAAATGGAGTCCAAATACAACCCACCTGCAAAGCTCAGATGAAGGTGACCCTACCATGTCGTCCAAAATGGCAGACAAACAATTCAATCATTCAGATCAGCCAATATGTTATAATGGCAAAGTTCCCCACCATATTTTTTTCCCAAACTAACTCGAACCACCCGCTCTGGATCTCTTTCTTTCATTTTAGCAAAGCCAAAGAAAGAAGTTCTGTAAGGTCCCACGACCACCTCCATTATAAAGAGTTACTATCTCAAATTGGTCTCTCCTAACACATGACTTGCATTTCTTTTTCTGGACTGGCAGACAAGAATTTCTCTAAGTAACAAATCAACAAATTTTAAGATTAAGCAGGGTATCCAGTATAAGCGTTAAACCTCAGCCACTTGCTCATCCCAAGCTGGATTACATTGCAACCATACACCTGCTGCCACTAGTCATGAAATACTTCTTTTTTCCATACACCTCTGATATCTGAGAATGGCCCAGCCATACTCTCAATCATCCATACACACTGCATACATCATTTAAATCTGGAGTTGCTCAACAGTTCATGCCACCATATTGATCACTATTCAATAGCCCGTGCAACACCAGATTGGCAGCACACCCGATGGAAAAGGTATTATACATCCCAACCAAAAGGGATGAATTTTTTATTCTCTGAAGCACTGCCTAACCACCATGGTCTCAGACAGCTACTGGTAACCCATAATTGTGGAATGATCTAATTCGTCCATCCCATCCTGCAGTCACAATGACTAGATCCCATGCATGAGAAGCAGCTGTGCTCTGACATGAAGCTTTCAGAAACTTGTACTGGGATTTATGCATTGCTGGTGACATGGACAGCGGGCTTGCAGGGGGAAGCTTTTCTTCTGGCCAAGTTGCCGAACCCTTGGGAAAAGATTCTAGGAAATATTCTTGGCTTAGAGAAAAGCCGGCTGGTGAAGGAAATGGCATAACTTCTGATGCATTATCATTTGAGACATGAAATCCTCCATTTCCTGAGCTCCCATGTTTCCAGCCATACCAAGGAATGGCAATCGATGCATTCGTTGAAAAACGCTCACAAGACCTTATTGTTTTTGCTTGCATAGGAACACTCCTCCCCTGATCTATGAAATTCCACAAATATACATTTGAATCCTCACAAGCTGATACAATATGCTTTCCATCGGAAGTAAAGGATGCAGATATTTGGCTTGCTGTACTTTTTAGACCTGAATTGGAGAAAATTTAAAAAACTTAAATTCAACAGGATTTGAAGAAAAATGGATCAAAAGTATTAAGCAAAATGAACCGATGTCCACTGCATAAGGCTTGGAAACACAAATTCAAATATTCATAAATTATCATTGGCAATTGATCATCCTAGAGGGATCTGAGTTGTCTGAAACAATAGCACTAGAAATTATGAAATTTAAGAATAAAAAATGGGCACATACCCCTATATTTGTAAATTACATCAAGTCCTTCAAGAATTCTAACTTGTGAATCGGCACAAGTCACCATGACTTTAGTTCGGTCTTGCGGGCAGAACTGGGGTTAAAGACACTTGATGAGATAAAATTTGTAATGAAATATACGAGTTAAAGCAGCAAATGTAACACTGAGAATGGGGAGAGGAAATAATTACCTGGAAGCCAGTTATTCTTTTGCAAGGTGACTTCTTTTTACTGTTGAAACATATTTGAGCTTCCAATTGCAGGTGACTGCCTGAACCAAGAAAAGTGAAAGCTTGCTGCTTAATGTGTACATTCTTCTCCAAATTCATTTTATCTAACTAGAAGGCAAATCAACAAACATAACTAGATATGAACCTTATGCAATCTGTATGATTTGCAATGAACGTATAAACAGTCTGATAAAATATATATGTAATCCATTTATTTACCACCAAATCTTATCCATTGGTAATTCTTTTAAGAAACAAACATGCTATTCTTTACTTGCATAAAAATAAATCTCCTTAAGACCAGTAAACTGTGCCGTAAAATCCATAAAAACCACAATAGCAAGAAGCTTCACAAAAATAATGACACCTACTTGGACTAAGCTACAACCATCATCCATTAAAAATGAAATAAAACATTACACCTAAAACTACGAAAATCACATAAAATTAATACTTACGAGATTGCCCAAGCAAGATTTATTTTGATACGGATATAATATACCAATCAAAAGAGTGAAAGACTAGCTTTAAAAATAACATTAAAACAAATGTAAAATTAGAAAAGAAAAAAAAAAAAAGAGAGAGAATACTTCAACCTACTAATGTTCTAAAGACTGGAAGGTGTTAATTATCTAAATAAGCGTACCTGACATATTATAAAAGCGACAACTGCCTCCTATGGAGCCAACAATCCCTCCCTGCATGAACCAATAATTTTCTATCAGTCTACTTGACTAGAAAACACCACCCCCTCTAGGATAAAGAAAAAGAAATCAACAAACCTGCCCATCTGGATGATAACATACTGCAGTAACTATTTCTTTTATATCAGTCCAATCCACAACTTGGCAACTAGGAATTGCCCAGATGCGAACTTTTCCATCTATGGAACCACTGATGAAATAATTGTTGTCCACAGGATTAAACTGAACACAGGTTACTGCATCACATAAGAGAATAAATGAGGCCAAAAAAGCACAAATATACCAACAATCTTGGCTAATAAATTAACAGATTATATATTGAGAAGAAATGCAAAAGATAGAAATGCACCATAATTACTGTGTGAAAAGACTCTTAGACAATGGTCATTTCCCACTTGCCATAGACGAACTGTTTTATCCTCTGAAGCTGACAGTAGATGCTGCATCAAGAAGAATTAGAAATTCAATTTTTATTGATATGACATCTATTCTTAAGTTGTTCAGTGAAAACATCCTTTTACAAAGCAACTTACATGGTCCTTTGACCAGGAGATATCCAATACCACTCCATTGTGTCCATGGAACTCATGCAGAGGTCTCTCTGATATCCGGAAAACTTTTGGAGGGAAAATGATACATGCAGAATCTGATGTTTTTCTCAGGCTCCTCAATTTAGCTGTTTTCTCTTTATCAACCAAGAGGGGTTTCAACTCAGACAGATGATTGACAGTGAAGTATATGCAGGATGGATCTATTTCTGGAATGTCAAGTTCATTTGATCTCTCATCTTCCAGGACCCGCCACAATCTTACAATCCTATCTTCTCCAGCACTTGCAAGATACTGCCCATCAGGACTGAATTTCATTGTCAGAATTGAACCATCATGAGCTTGGATATCTTGTCCCTTATAAAGTGCTGAAAGTTCCTTTGTCTGCTTCCCACATTGACGAACCTTAACTCTCTGTACCTTGTACTGCATGAGCTCATCATCTTCATGTCTCAATTTTTCAGCTTCTAGTTGCTTATCCACAACACAAGCTATAGAGCGCAATCTTCTAAACCAACCCTTCTTTACAGTTTTTGAGGTAGCGGCCAAACCACTTTGTACCTCAATTTCCATCTGTAGGAGTTGTTGAAATGAGGAAGATGACCCACACGTGTTCTCAGATTCTTCAGTTGTTACAGATTGTTCGAAGCTCACTTCATCATTATACACCATTCCCCCATCAGAAGCCCCCTCCCTGCACAAGAAATTTGCCCTCAAATCTAACTCCTCAAGTAAACTAGAGCTATCATTAGACCAACAAGACATTGTTGATCGAGTTGAACAAAACTCATCATCAAAAGCTGCCTTTCTCAATACAGCCCCACTATTCTCCCTAATTCTATCAATCTCTCCTTCCATACTACATACTGCAGCTGAACTCTGATTTGCACTTTGATCTAAACCTATTCCCATCCAATTTAAGAACGTACTCCGTCGCTCTTCAACACTTCTTGGGCTTCTAATCCATATTTCATAAAGAGGACTATTGGGAATTGAATTATCAGAACTACAATTGGAATTAGGTGTAGAGTTTGCATCAGAAATTGATGCAATGTCTTCATGAGCATCAAAAAACCTAGATTCCTCTCCACTCAGGCTACCCATCATTCTTTGAGCTCAACCCATGAAATCCCACCTCAAAGAGCCAGCTTCTTAAGCCCGCAGTAATGTGCTAAAATATAATTTCCTTCAACACAAGCAATCCCAAAGAACTAAAAATAAATTGGAAAAACAAACACAAAGCACAAAATCCAAGATCAATATATAAAACAAATATTAATGCTAAAAATCAAACAGCAATTATAACAATAACAATAAAACAAAAACCAAGAGATCCAACATGGATGCCAATCCAAACCCATTGAACCTGGTCCTCCAGTTAAGAAAGTTCCACAATTTAACAATAAAAAAATCCACAGCCAAATTGGGAAAAAAAATTATACAATTCAAAGGAAAAAAAATGGAAACGAACCCAAAAAAGTTGCAGCAAATGAGGGGTTACAAAATGAACCCAGTACACAGAAACGAAAACCCATTAACAAGAAATTGAAGATCATTGATATCTTTGAAGAAGTGAATCAGAATTATGAAATATAAATAAATATTGATAATTTCCTTTTAGAAATGTGAATAAAAAATAAAATTACTTAACAAGAAAATACATTTGCTTACATGGGTTTGTTTCTAAGAGATTTCCTCGAGACTGACGAGGGCGTAGATCGAAGAAGCATCCATAAAAATTTGTGGTCGTTTGTACTCCCTCTAACACACGGAGAGAAGAGAAAGCAAGGGAACACTAGAACAAACAACAGATATAATAATAATATAATAATAATAATAATATAAAAAACAGTGTTATGATAAATAAATAAAAATAACTAAATGAGAGAAGGGTAAAACAGGAAGAGGAATAATTTCCTTGATATTCGTGAACGTATGGCCCGAGAAACGAGATTTCGAGAGTTGGGTGAATGTGTTTTGTTCTCTCTCTCTGTTATGGAACTTTGCTTTGCTTCAAACCAAAAATGGAAATCAAGCTTTTTTTCGGTTCTTACAGTTTCCTTTTCTTTTCTTTGAGCTGACGATTCTTACAGTTAAACCAGACGGTAATAAAATTGGCTACTTTTTAACCATTAAGTTGCAATCCCTTTGGTGCATGATAATTTTGAGAAAAAATTATAATTTTGTCCTAATAATTTGATATAAATAATAACTTTATCCTTATATTTTATAAATACACTATAATATTTGCCCCATTATATTAATTCATCATAGCCGTTAAAAATATAGAAAAAAACAATATTGGCCCTTAACATATACGAATTTTTCACTCTCTCTCCCTCTCTATTGAGTGACCCCGCCTTTTTCTTTCCTTCCTTATTCCAGCTACTAAACTAACAGAGGAAGGAGGCGGTCAACTTATCTCGTGTTGCTAATTAAGTTTCCAGCCTTCTCTCATACGGAAAGAGCATCCGTTGATGCGAATTAGAGATGTTTTCTTTGATAGTTTTCCTCACTCTCTCTCTCTCCACCGAGTGACCCTGCCTCTCTTTTCTCCCTGATTCTGGCCACCAAACTGAGAAAAGAATGAGACGATCGACTCATCTCATGCTACTAGTCAAGTTTTTAGCTTCCTCTCACACGGAAAGAGCCTCCATTGACGCGAATCGGAGTTATTTTTCTTGACAGCTTTTGTTCGTTGATTTCCAGCTATTCACGTTATTCTCAATGGCTTGAGCATTAGGGGCAAGCAGCGGTCGATTCCACACTCTCGTGCACCATTTTTCCATCACCAATTCTGGCTATGGAGCCTAGATGGCGAAACCACCAGAAACGGACGATGGTGTTGAAACATATTATGATTGCTTAAATATAAGGGTATTTTGGATAGAATTTATATTCTCTCTTATCTTACTAACACTTTTTGCATTGACTTCCACAAAATAATAAATAAATTTAGGCTGAAAGATAAAATAACACAACGGAATTAAACATTAGAGATATCTTAATATATTTTTAAAAATACAAGGACAATATTATTATTTATGGCAAACTATAAGGATAAAATCATAATTTTTTTTTATTTTGGAGGAGTCAACTATCCGGTTTGTGGACTGCTCAATGTTGGATCCGATAAAAATTTTTAAATAGATCAAACTTAAATTTGATTTCAAATTACTTTGATAAAGAATCAGGTTTCAATTTGATGAAATTCAGTTGGTTAATGCTCATAAATTTGCTCTTTTATTAAGGTTGTGAGTTGTGTGATTTGTCACAAATTCGTATAATCATTTATTAATCAAGTGTGATCTAGTTAGTTTTAAATTTAAATCTTTTTAACCATAAGAGTTTCATCAATATGATGAATCAATTGAGAAGATTGTTCTTGTTATATAATCCATCGTATAAAAAACTTATATACTTATTTGTAAATTTATTTACTGATATTAATAATCACATTGTATAATTTAAAAAATATATATTAACTTTATTAATAATTATTTCATAAATTATTATGTCAATAACTAATTTTGAAATTGTGATATAATTTTCTTTTGTTACAAGCTCACAGAAACAAATATAAATCATACATCAATAATAAAATAAAATTATGACTAATTTTTATATATTAAAATACCAAACAAATATTTTACATTATTAATTCATACGACGGTTAATATCATGTTAGTTATCCTAGGTAACTAATTGGTAGAATATTAATTCCACTAATCAGGTAATACTTGTTATGTTGTAATAATTGTAAATTAAATGTCATAATAGTAAAATGAAATGATGTGATTAGATATTACATTTAAATGTAAATGAAATTGTAGTAAATAATATAAATAATTGAATTCAATCAAGTTGATTCAATTTGGTTTGACCTTTTTATTTTTTATTTTGCTCCATAAAAATAGAAAATATAACTTAAAGATAATTACAAAATTTGAAACTCATCGAGATTATTATAATGAAAGATAGTAATAAAAAAACTATTATCCATTTAAATGCCATTAGAGCTCCGTTTGTTTTTATAAAATAATTTATAGAAAAATATTTTCCATAATTTTTTATTATTTGGGGGCACTTAGAAAATAAGTCAATGGAAAATACTTTTCTAGTAAAAAAAAAATTAAGTCATTTTTTAAGAAAAATGACTTTCCATTTTTAAAAACATAAAACATCCGAATTTTGATAAATTTGTTATAACATTATTATTAACATATAATAATAAATTATTTTAATTAAATAAAGAGACCCCTAAATTAACTCTAAACAGAAAGTAAATTAGGATTCAGAATTTTTATCTGATACGGACTATTCGGACTCCACTATATGTACACTACATATACTCTAAATCGAGGGTTAATCATAATCAATCTCTCTCAAAATTCTTAGAGTTTAACAATTAGTGCGGTGAGCGTGGAACACACCTTCAACCTCTCCTCAACCCTAGCCAATCTTCAGCTCTCCATCCTTCATGGCTACTAACCCAGTTAAAAACCCTAACATGAAAAACCTAACCAATGAACACGACAAACCTGGCCATCCAATCACCCTGACTCTCCCACCTGTAACCGATCCCAAAGTAGCAGCCGCCTTGGCTCAAACTTACTCCTAATTTACGACCATATTGAAAAATATCCTGGAGAGCTCAACACCCGGTGGCGATCCCATTTTGCTCCCCAAACCCATAAATCCACTCATTAACAAAGGAAAGGTTCATTTGCCTTCTCCCAGACACCCAACTCACTCACTCCCTCTCCGATCGGTACTAGGAAGCGGAATTAAAACCTATCCATCCTCGTGATCAGGAGGTTAGTCACACTCAGATCCTGTATAAGGCGAACCTTAGATATGTAGTTAAGGAGTTAGTACGAGAATGCAAGGAATCAAAAGAGAATAGAGATTATGGCCTTCGTCAAGACTCACCCTTATCTCCCACCATACTGGCTGCAGCTTTTCCACCTAAGTTCAAACTTCCCACTTTTCAATCTTATGATGGCTATACCGATCCTAAAAGCCACCTGACCACTTTCTGAACCATCATGTGTTTGCAAACCAACTCAAAAGATTTGATGTGCAAGGTCTTTCGATCACTCTCAAGGGTGCTGCACAAGAGTGGTACCAGACACTTAAAACGAGGTCTATTGACTCTTTTCACAGTTAGCTGCGGCATTCCAAACTCGGTTCATAACTTGCATTCCATCTAAGAAAATTTCATTTGATCTAGTGGACCTGAAGAGAGAAGATGGTGAAACTTTACGCCAATATGTGGCTAAGTTTCAAAAGGTAGCTATGCAGGTAGAGAACTTGAATGATGAAGTAGCTATTAGCGCAATGGCTAAGAATTGCAAGGACAATAAATTGTTTGAAAGCCTGAGTATTGATCCACCTTTGACTTTGGCCGAGCTCATGGAAAGGGCTCATAAGTACACCAAACTACATGAAGCTTATGAGGTCCAGCAGCAACATAAGTCAGCCCCGGTGGAAAAATTCAGATCTAGAAGACATTCACCACCCAGAGGTAGGCACTTAACTAGAAGGAGATCGCCCGTCCGACCCCTTAGAACAAGTTACTTGGTTTGAACTCTTTACACTAGGAAAGGCGAGCTTCCACGGGACTCAGAGTTCACCCTAGTGAACAAAACTCGCTCAGAGATCTTATCTTGGATACGAGAGCAAGGTGATCTGATCCAATGCTTGCTTCCTAGGAAGATGCGATATGCCACAAAGATAAAAGTAAATATTACGAGTTCCATAGAGACGTGGGTCATGAAACTGATGCTTGTTGGCAATTAAAGAGGGAGATAGAGCGCCACATATAGATGGGCGAGCTGAAGCAGTTTGTGGGAAATGACAGGCAGGAAGGAGGACAACCCAGTAGATCAAACAGGGAAGATCGAACTCTGGGGACCATTCACACTATCTTTGGTGGTTTGACGGGTGGTGACAACAATTCAGCAAGGAAATGGAGAGCTCGAGAAATATACTCCATTATACCCCAACATAAGCCTACCCCGAGATCACCAATATCGTTCTCTGACATTGATGGAGAACATATCCGCACACCACACAATGATGCCCTGGTAATTGAAGGAGCCTTGGAAAACTTTTTGGTGAAAAGAATCCTAGTTGATGGAGGTAGTGCAATTAATATGATGACCATGGAAATATTTAAAGCCCTTAAATTAAATTCGACAAAACTCAAGCCAGTTCGAACTTCTCTAGTTGGTTTAGTAGGCAAGCCAGTACAAGTGGCAGGAGCAATTGATATAGATATGGAGCTCGATGGTGAAAATGCTTCAAGGAGATTCAAAGTGGAATTTATGGTATCGAAAATCCAGTTTCCATATAATGCAATACTGGGAAGACCTACTTTTTATGAGCTAGAAGCGGTAACGAGCATCAGATATTTAAGTATGAAATTTTACTCAGACGGGGGCGAAGTGGTGGCTGTGAGAGGTGACCAAAGAGCAGCAAGAGAAGCATATGTAGTAGTTCTGAAGGGGCTGCCATTGGGCCTACCAATCATGTGGATGCCAGAGAAGGAATCAACTGATCAACCCACAAAGCACCCTCCTTTCGATATTCTAGACACAAAGGGGATTTAAGTCTTGAGCCAGTGGGCGAGCTAGTCGCATGGGAAATAGAGAAAGGAAGGAGCATAAAGTTGGGTGCTGAGAAAGATCGAAGAGAAAAATTGAAGGAGCCGAGCTACCCAGAACATGGAATGCTGACGATCTTAAATGAGCATATTGTGCTTACCCATTTTATGATGTACATTATTTGAAAAAATAAAATATGTTAGGACCTCAAGTTTTTTTATTTGGCGCATCATGCCCTTCAATAACAGCAAAGGACATAAAGCCTCAAGTTTTCCTGAAGGACCTTACTTAAAATTTGTGTGTCTATGTGAAGCCATACTGCACTCTAAAGGCTTAAGCTGCCTAGTTCTCCTCATTCGGTAATGGCCTAAGTGGCCCAGTTCTCCTCGTTCGCCAATAGCTTAAGCGGCCTAGTTCTCCCCGTTCGCTAATGGTCTAAGCGGCCCAGTTCTCTCCATTCGACAATGGCCTAAGTGGCCCAATTCTCCTAGTTCAAAGGAACCCATTCTCTAATGGCTTAAGCATCCTAGCTCTCCCAAGGCTTAAGCAGCCTAGCTCTCCCGGTCCTAAAGGACTCATTCTCCAATGGCTTAAGCAGCCTAGCTCTCCCGAGGCTTAAGCAGCCAAGCTCTCCCCAGGCTTAAGCAGCCTAGCTCTCCCAAGGTTTAAGCAGCCTAGCTCTCCCAGTCCTAAGGGACTCATTCTCCAGTGGCTTAAGCAGCTGAACTCTCCCAAGGCTTAAGCATCCTAGCTCTCCCTATCCTAAAGAACCCGTTCTCTAATGGCTTAAGTAGCCTAGCTCTCCCAGTCCTAATGGAATCGTTCTCCAATGGCTTAAGCAGCCTAGCTCCCCCGGTCCTAAGGGACTCATTCTCCAATGGCTTAAGCAACCTAGCTCTCCTTATACTTAAGCTGCCTAGCTCTCCCGAGACTTAAGCAGTCTAGCTCTCTCGGTCCTAAGGAACTCATTCTCTAATGGCTTAAGCAGCCTAGCTCTCCCGAGGCTTACGCAGTTTAGCTCTCCCGATTTTAAGGGACCCGTTCTCCAATGGCTTAAGCAACCTCGCTCTCCCCAAGCTTAAGCAGCCTAGCTCTCCCGGTCGTAAGGGACTCGCTCTCCAATGGCTTAAGTAGCCCAGCTCTCCCGGTTTAGCAGGCAAGCCAGTACAAGTGGCAGGAGCAATTGATATAGATATGGAGCTCAATGGTGAAAATGCTTCAAGGAGATTCAAAGTGGAATTTATGGTATTGGAAATCCAGTTTCCATATAATGCAATACTGAGAAGACATGCTTTGTATGAGCTAGAAGCGGTAACGAGGATCAGATATTTAACTATGAAATTTTACTCAGACGGGGGCGAAGTGGTGGCTGTGAGAGGTGACCAAAGAGCAGCAAGAGAAGCATATGTAGTAGTTCTGAAGGGGCTGCCATTGAGCCTACCAATCATGTGGATGCCAGAGAAAGAATCAACTGATTAACCCACAGAGCACCCTCCTTTTGATATTCCTAGACACAAAGGGGATTCAAGCCTTTAGCCAGTGGGCGAGCTAGTCGCATGGGAAATAGAGAAAGGAAGGAGCATAAAGTTGGGTGCTGAGAAAGATCGAAGAGAAAAATCGAAGGGGCCAAGCTACCCAGAACATGGAATGCTGACGATCTTAAACGAGCATATTGTGCTTACCCATTTTACAATGTACATTATTTGAAAAAATAAAGTATGATAGGACCTCAGGTTTTTTTACTTGGCGCATCATGCCCTTCAATAATAACAAAGGACATAAAGCCTCAAGTTTTTCCTAAAGGACCTTACTTAAAATTTGTGTGTCTATGTGCACCCATACTGCTCTCTAAAGGCTTAAGTTGCCCAGTTCTCCCCATTCGGTAATGGCCTAAGCAGTCCAATTCTCCCCATTCGCCAATGGCCTAAGTGGCCCAGTTCTCCTTGTTCGCCAATGGCCTAAGCGGCCCAGTTCTCCCCGTTCGCCAATGGTCTAAGAGGCCCAGTTCTCTCCATTCGCCAATGGCCTAAGCAGCCCAATTCTCCCTGTTCAAAGGAACCCATTCTCTAGTGGCTTAAGCAGCCTAGCTCTCCCGGTCCTAAGTGACTCATTCTCCAGTGGCTTATGCAGCCAAGCTCTCCCCAGGCTTAAGTAGCCTAGCTCTCCCGAGGTTAAGCAGCCTAACTCTCCCGGTCCTAAGGGACTAATTCTCCAGTGGCTTAAGCAATTGAGCTCTCCTGAGGCTTAAGCAGCCTAGCTCTCCCTGTCTTAAAGAACCCGTTCTCTAATGGCTTAAGTAGCATAGCTCTCCCAGTCCTAATGGACTCGTTCTCTAATGGCTTAAGCAACCTAGCTCCCCCAGTCTTAAGGGACTCGTTCTCCAATGGCTTAAGCAGCCTAGCTCTCCCTAGACTTAAGCTGCCTAGCTCTCCCGAGGCTTAAGCAGCCTAGCTCTCTCGGTCCTAAGAAACTCATTCTCCAATGGCTTAAGTAGTTTAACTCTCCCGATTTTAAGGGACCCGTTCTCCAATGGCTTAAGCAGTCTCGCTCTCCCTAGGCTTAAGCAGCCTAGCTCTCCCGGTCGTAAGGGACTCGCTCTCCAATGGCTTAAGCAGCCTAACTCTCCCCAGGCTTAAGCAGCCTAGCTCTCCCGGTCCTAAAGGACCCATTCTCCAATGGCTTAAGCAGCCTCGCTCTCCCCAGGCTTAAGCAGCCTAGCTCTCCCGAGGCTTAAGCAACCTAGCTCCCCCAGTCCTAAGGGACTCGTTCTCCAATGGCTTAAGCAGCCTAGCTCTCCCTAGGCTTAAGCAGTCTAGCTCTCCCGATCCTAAGGGACTCGTTCTCCAGTGGCTTAAGCAGCGGAGCTCTCCCGAGGCTTAAGAAGCCTAGCTCTCTTGAGGCTTAAGAAGCCTAGCTCTCCCGGTTCTAAGGGACTCGCTCTCTAATGGCTTAAGTAGCCTAGCTCTCCCCAGGCTTAAGCAGCCTAGCTCTCTTGAGGCTTAAGCAGCCCAGTTCTCTCGATCCTAAGAGATACGTTCGCCAGCGACCTAAGAGGCCTAGTTTTCTCCATCCTAAGGGACAAAACTTATCTTGCCGAATTAACATATTAAGGTACACAACTTTTACTACTTAAACTTAACCAGCACAGTCGATGGGTAATTATTTATCAAGTTATTTTCCATTGAAATAAAAAACTCTTATACATAAAAAATAAAAAATAAATAAATAAATAAAATAACTTCTGAAAATATTCTATGAATATTACATTTGGACATAAATGACCAAATAACTAATGGGGGACTACTGTTAACATATAATAATAAATTATTTTAATTAAATAAAGAGACCTCCCTAAAATAACTCTAAACAGGAAGTAAATTAGGATTTAGAATCTTTATTTGATACGGACTATTTGGACTCCACTATATATACGCTACATATACCCTAAATCGGGGGTTAATCACAATCAATCTCTCCCAAAATTCTTGGAGTTTAACAATTATAAATCAATATTTATTAATTTATTAATCATCGGTAGCTACTACCATCACTCATTGTTCACTATCACAAGTAACTATCGACCATCACCATCCATCATCGGCCACTTTCATTTACCTTTTTTTTTGCATTTCTCATATTTAATAATAACAATTTTAAAATATGAAATTTATATTATTAGTATTTTTAATTTTTATGATCTTATGAGTTAAAAATTTTAATATTTTTAGCTAATTTTCAGATTGCAACCAAACAACGGAAAATATGTCATTTGGAAAATATTTCAAGAAAAACATAATTCTTAAAAAATATTTTCTAAATGTAAATTATTTTCAGGAAACAAATGGAGCCTAGAATTGTAGGACTTTGAAATAAAGCTCCAAACAAGAGGATTGAAGGTTTCAATTCCTAGTAACACAAAGGGGCTTCCCTCCTTTTATTAAGAGAATATCTTCTTCGTATATACAAAACACAAGTCCAATTTCTATCTTATATGTAACTAGGACTTTTGTTTGGGATCACACTTGAGCGCTATGTTCAATTCACTAAAGAAATCAAAATGCTCGTTTAGATTTAAACAACACGAAGAAAAGCTTGTTTAATCATTTTTACTTTTAAGAAAAGATTGTCACCTTTAGTTTAATTTTTAGGGAAAATATATTTCAAGGAAATATCTCAAATTTAACTTCAAATATTTGCCTATAGAAAAGTGCACTAGAGCTTGAAACCAAAGAGATTTGCCGACTAGACTTTTGATACAAAAGCAAGAACAAGTTGGACTTAAAATTAACATGATTTGAATGAAAGTAATTTTGATAAACAATTTAATATAATGCGTGTGCATACAAAGATGTTATGAACAAAATCAGTGTATTTCATCCATAAAGTAAAACAATAATTAAATTTAATTTAATTAGAGAATATTAGCTTTAGCCTCTTCATAGAGATTCTATGATAATCACACATCTCCCAAAAGAAATAATAAAATAATGAGCAAAAAGGATCAATTTAGGTAATATCAACTCTAGCTTTTTGAGGGAGATTCTAGGTGATCACACATTTTCCAATAGCAAAATAAGAAGTAAAAGTTGAAGGAGAAAATTCTCGATTTTAGTAAATTTGGTTTACAATTTAGGGATCAATTTAAAAATTTATCTGCATATCCCTTAGATCGATAGCTACATCGAGAATCTTAACCATATAAATATATGGTTCATTTTAGTTTAAGTTATCATATTTTGAATATTTCTACCCAAATTGCAAGAAGAAGAGAAAAAGTAGTACTTTTGATTTATTAAGAGAATCGTATCTCAACTTTACGAATTATTTAAACAACTTGAGGCTGGATCTTGAATTAACTTTGATTGTGTGAAGAAATTAAATAAATGAGAAAAAATATGGGAACAAATTAATTCAAAGAGAATTAATTTAGAAAGAAAAAATAGATTAATGGGGAAAGTAAGTTCAAGATAATATCAACTTCACTTACAAAAAACGCAACAAAAGTGAAAAAGAGAGAAGAAAGAGAAAATTTTTTGATAGATTAGTTGAGAATTTCAAGAAATGTGGTTGAATAAGGGCCAAGGGCCATTTTTACAGCGAAAGGGGAAAAAAATTGCTAATTTAGGAGCCAAAATTCAAAACTGATCAAAGTCAAACACATGGCGCCACACTCGAGCTCCGTGGCAGACTTAGACCCATTTAGAACAACCACCTAGCTACTTGCAATGCACCCAGGCTTAGCAGCCGTCGCACCCTTATTGTGTCTAGTGCCCACTTTTCAGCCTCTTATTGTAACATCGCCTCTCTAACCCCATAAGACCGGACACGAGATGCCACATTCTATATCAGAGGCTCGTACAAGCTTACTTAATAGTACAAAACTAGTATCAAATAATATTATAAGAAAACAAATATAGTTTATAATTTCTTAAAACATACAGCAGAAGACTTAAAAACATTACCTATTCAGAATAATCAAACAATAATCGCTAAGGGAATTTAAAACCTTAATACAATAGTGGAAACCCATCAAACAAACTTATAATAATTTAGGTAAATCCTGCAGAAAAATTATAGTCCCCTTTGAAAATACAACTGAAGGAAATAATAAAACCCTGTTAATAAAAACATTCAAAAAGTAATAATAAAATTTCCAAAGTCTTTTTGAATATATAATCAATATCCAAGTTCAATAAAATAAATTCTCAAAAGGCATCTACATTAAATCTAAAATCATAAATAAAAGAACATAATAAGTTCAAATTTCCAAATGAGAGTCCAAATTCAAGTGAAACTAAGCATAAATCCTTAAATGAGTTTAAAGGAGATAAAAACAAATGTACTTAAATAAATGAATTAGAAGTCCCGTATAGTAAACCAACGCTCTCATTATTTCAAATTTAACACATGTCACGAGTCTACAATAAGGAGTCATACTCTCATCTGGAAGCAAAAGTCTCTCATTGGATACAGGTACTCGAGATCAACAAATAATCTAACATTATCACATTTAATTCACCTTACCAATACATTTATACTCATATTAAAGTCATATCCATAATTACTTGCATTCCAAGAAACTAGCATTAAGCATAACACAATAACTTGTTTTTCAAGCAATATCACATATATATCTATCTAAATAACTTATGACACAAGAAATCCCATAATTGTATTAACAAAGGAACTTACATCATAAACAATTACAAAACAGTTTCCACATAAGTAACTTGTTCTATAAGTAAGCATGTAATAACTTCTATATAAGTAACTTGCATTTCAGGTAATTATATTATAATATTCGAGTAAATGACTTGCATCACAAGCATACATATTGCATATTCAGAGTAGTATCCTACATTACAAGCAATCATCACAGATAGTTGTTTTATCATTAGCTTAATCATTAATTCAAATATTAGAGCCTTAACAGTGACTCAGAAGAAATCGAAGAAAAAAAGGTAATAGAACAGCGTCTGATAATAGCCAGACTACTACTGGCTAATTAACATTTTGAAAATGGACTTAGAAAGTCTTTTAGAAACAGAGTCCGTAGAATGCATCCACTTGTCTTGAAGACACCCACGTGTCTGGCATATGATCATAGCATAATCCAAATCAAATCCATAGCATGCTTTTATTTTCAAAAATAGATAAACATATTCTAGCAACTACTCAACCAAGATCACAGTAAGAGCCCAATAATTTTTTATTTAAGAGAATTCAATTTATTTCCATTTCCAAGTAGTAATCATATTTTCTAAACAATAGTCAACATCCAATTCAAGTAAGCGTATCTAATTACAACTTGCTCATGATTATAGAAGCTCATAAGCCTCATATAAATGTCAATGATATATATATATATATATATATATATATATATATATATACAATTAATATTAAAGAGATTGAAAATAAAAGAGCAAACTAAAACACCAACAGATAATAACATAAAATAAATTACTTAAAAGAAATAAATAGCATAAATAAAATAATCGAAATAAAAAATATATAACATTATAAAATAAAGGATAAGATAACTGAAAATGATAAACTGTGAATTAAAGGACCATATACCTGGAAAATAACATGAAAATAAAATAAAAGATCAAATAACTAGAAGATAAATAGTAAAGTAAATAAAATAAGTAATATGAACTAGACAAGGGCCAGTTGTTCATATAATAAAGAAAATAAATAAACAATAATTTAAATCAAAATAAATAAAATGGACTAGTAAGAACTGAAGTAATGAGTAGATAAGAATAAAAAATGGAAAAATAATAAATAATAACTAAATAAATATAAATAATTATAACACCCCTCGACCGGTCCCGGAAGATTAGATGGTGAGCTCCACATTCGATGCTAAGTGTTTATATGATCAACAAGTTTTTTTTTAAATACTTTAGGAAATTCCTACAGAAAAGCTGCAAGGGTTTCTCCTAAAATCTAAGCTTGCCAAATTAAGAGAAAACAAAGCACTTCCAATATTAACCACCAAACCTCAGCAAACTCCATAAGTAACCTAATTTCTCAAATACTTCTATAATTCCATATATCAATCAACAATGCCAACTCATCATTTAAATATCATCACATTATGGTTCTAACATACATTCTAACTTAGATTACAAATCTATATTCATCCATAAAATATGTCTATACATTAATCAATTAACTATTTAATATACATTACTATCCTATGTTTATACATGCCATACTTCTTAAGATACATACTAATAAGTCTATACTATCAAAATGCAAGCCTGGTCTCTGATGCTACACTTCAGGTCTTCAACAACACTAAATGTTGTACACCTATGAGTGATGAAATCGACACGCCGAGTATATCACTCAGTAGTGCTCAGCCTATTCATGAACACAAGGGAGGAAGAATTTTCTCTTTCAAATAATCATTATTTCAAAGCTTAAAGTACTTAGATAAAGCATTAAAACCTTTACCATTCATCATTTAAACATAAAACTCGTTTTTTTTTTTACACATATAAAGCTTTTTTTACATCTTATAAAATCATGTACACTAAAAATTCAAAGTAGAAATTTGAAGCACCATATATTTACATATCTTGAATCACTTTAAAACCAAAAACCAAACAAAGAAATCAAAGAAAAACTAATGCCCTTCATCCAAGTAGGTTCGGCCTCTCTTAAAGAAGAAGGAAGGGAATATTTTCCCTTTCAATCAAGCATGTTATCATGCTTAGAAATCATTCAAAAGTTCATTTAAACAAAAAAATTCCAATAATTCCAACAAAACATTCAAGATCCCTAAAAATTCATATAAACCTTAAAGATTGAAAACTTGAAAATTCAAAGGAAATGAAAGAGATAGTAACATTAACCTTCAAAGACAAGCTTAAAGGAGCTTAGGAAGCTTTAAACTTTCTCTTTTCCTTTGCTCTTGGAGGATGGTTCACACACCTCTTCAAAGTAGCAAAACAACACATCAAAATCAAGAAAATAACCAAAGAAATGGATGGAGTATGATTTAAAGCATGTTCTTACATATAAATACTATGAATTCCTTAACTAAATTCTTAAAATCAAATTTCACAACTTACTTGATTTAGTTGCAAACTCCAAGTTACTTGAATTTTATCACCAAATAACACCTTAGTAGCTTAATTCTCCAAGCTTTACTACTTAACTTTGGTTTAATTCACTTCATTTAAGGTAGTTTAGTTGTAAGAAAATGAAAGAACATGAAGGAGAGGGAGAAGAAAGAAATGGCGTCAAAATGAAGAAGGAAGAAGAAGAAGAATTAAATGCTAAAGATATAGGTTTGGTTGACTAAAGTCAATAATTCAAATGCAGCTAATTCTTTTGGTGTTGACAAGTGTAAGCTTAGATTGAGTCATGGTATTAACATCCTAAGGTCCAAAATATTCACCAAATAATTCTCCTTCAATTAATATTTAACTTCATATGTTTATTAAATTAACTCCATAAAATTAATTCCTCAATTTTCCTTAATAATACTACACTAGAAAACATTATTCACTAATTACTTAAATTCTCCAAAAATATTCATGAAATATTTTCTACCCACCTAAAACATGCAAACATGCTCCAAAAATATTGAATAAAATATAATACATTAGTAGTAATTTTTCAAACCGAAATAATACCAAAACATAGACAAGTGATACTATTCGCAGACCACTAAATCACTATTACAGATTCTAAAAAACAGGCTGTTACAATAATAAAGGAAAAACAAGATAGAAGGAATTAAATAAACATAAATGAAAGATGGGAAATGACACTTATATATATTATTTGAAGAACTTAGTACAAAGTAAAGCCTTCGTCCAAGCTTTACAACTTCCACTTCCTATTACTACTTCTAATGATTACAAACTTCTACTATTACATGTATCTAGCACATGACAATAATAACGTTAACTAAGAGAAAGTAGAAGAAGGGATATGGTAGAAGGAGAAGGATAGGATAGATGGGAAGAAAGTATGAGAGAGAGGGGGAGAAGATTGTAGAGGGAGAGATGTTTGAGAGGTAGTGTTGGAAGTTTGAGGTGGAAGTGTACGGAGAGTTGTAGAGAGAGGAGTGTACGGAGAGAAGAGTATAGAAATGATGTTCTATTGTATGATGTGTAGAGAAGTGTTAGAGAGAGTTGTGTGAATGATGTGTGTAGGAAAGTGTTAGAGAAATGTGTTGAGGGAGAGGGGTGAGTTGCCTTATATAGAAAATTTTTTTGGCAAGATTTCTATTTGGGCAAGTGTGTTGAAAATAAGTGGAAAACATATGGGTCCCATCCACTTATGAGTGCATATTATCTTGGAGAAATATGAGAGAATCTTTATTTTGGTAATGGGAGACATGAGATCTTTATTTGATAACGAGAGACATAAGAAAGGGCTCCACCATTTTGAGTGGGATTTTCCAACATTTGTCTTGATTCTTGCATTGCATCTTTCTTCAGTCTTCTTGCACTGCTTCAATCTACATTTTTCTTGAGTCTGTTAATTTGTAATTTTTTTTAATTTTCTCTTTTCTTCTTTTTTTTTATTGATACCAAAATAATGAGAGACATAAAAAGGGCTCCACCATTTTCGTCACCTCTTGTGATGCCTTTCTTAAATTTTTTTTCATATTCTATTATGTATAATTGAATTAGGTCCACAAAATATGAATAAGACAAAAAAAGTATCTTCATATGTATTTGTATCTTTTTTATATCATAAATCTTACAGTAAGAATTTTCAGCAGTTAATTTTATTGGTTTGAAAAAATAAGAATGATCGCCAATCAAAATTCCTTACAAAGATCCTAGATCTGCTCTAATGTTTTATTCGCTCTCAGAGGGAATTATTATCATAAGGTCATGGAAGATAATCTACTTTTAGACTAGGATATCCATTTTTTGCTATCATTAACATTTTATGTTGAGCCGTATATTTGAGTCCATTAACCCATTCATGAGGTTTCGTAGCAATCATCACCTGCACATATTTTTCCAAAGTTGAAACTCTCTCTGATGATTGTTTGCAACTTTTTGCCAAAGCTATTAGCTTGATATGGTTTTGTGAAAATAAGCTGGTGAAGATATCCATAATCTAATAGCGTGTGTGTTGTTATTAGAATTTCACAAATTTTTTATTCCCAATTGTTATTGGTTGAAAAAGAGAGAGGTCAAGTCAAATCCTACAAATGTTATAAGTTAGGTGGCATCTACATTCTTCTCTTGTTAAAAAGAGGGAATTAGCAGTCAAAATTCATATTTGGGCAAGTCTTTTGTTTTTCATCATAATGGGTTTCTCACGTCCAAGATAATTAAGAATAAAAACCTTATATATATATATATATATATATATATATATATACATACATACATATATATATGTTTATCAATCTCACATTCGAGTGGTTACACAATTCAAGCATCATAGATAGTTTCAAGTCAATCAACACACATCACTATTCAAATATCACTTTAAGAATCAAAGTAAGTAAGCTTATCTAGTGCACAATATTAAACTTCCCAAAGCACATTACTAATTACATGATTACTTATACATGAATACATTCATATAATACTCATGTCTCATAGAAGTTCACAAAGTCAAAGCAACATAACATTACATTTAAATCATCCTCAATCATCATTAAACTCTATACAACTTCATACAAGCTAGCAACCTAACTTACCTTATGGTTAATTCATAAAGGTCGTAAAATAAAATCAACCATAGGCATGGCCTAGGGGACATGGTTCGGCTAGTCCTAGTTCTCTAGGGTACATGCATTCTTTTCTAGGTTTGACCGCTCACACACTTCATACTAGTACTTAATTGCATGGAGGTACATTTAATTGCATGCTTAGGTATCATTTAGGCATAAAGCCCTAATTAGGCATCGTTAATCAATTCAATACCCCAATCACATCCTAAACATTCAATTCATGCTTAATTAATTGATTAGGTAATAGATACTATCATATAATAGCATATAGACATTCAAGAAGTCAAACAAAATGCACTAGCATAGTTCGACCTCCCTTGGGAGCCAACCTTGCTCAAGTCTAATTCATGCATTCTAAGGTCCATTAGCTTACATTTATTAATATAATAACACTCTAATATCATAGATTGCATTTTTAGATTCACTTAACGTAGCCAACTTACTTAAGTCATGCATTGTCAATCCATACTTCATTGATAGTAATCATAACTTGCATTTATAACACATGTTATTTATAGTAACAACAATTAGCTAACTAAACAAAGCAAACAAGTCAAACTATGAACTTAGGTGCAATCATGTTTGGCCTCTAAAAAGCACACATGATTCAACTTATGTCTATAATTATACCAAACCATCATTAATTAACAACATTAAACTAAACATAGCCTAATTAGCAAAATCAAAACAAAATCACACAATCTTCACCTCCATAGGTTTGACTAAGGTATGAAAATGGAGTAAAAAGGCCAAATTTACAAACTAACATATTCGATCATTACAACATAGCATCTTGACATCATCAATCCATCAATCAAGAACCAAATCACAAAAATTCGCCATGGACATGGCCATGGACCATTCGGACAGTCATGGTGCACATAGCTAGATTTTATTTTATTTTTTAATTCCTTTACATCATAACATCCACTTATACTCAATTACATATTTATTAACTCAAATTCTTAGGATCATAGGCAAAATAAGGAATACCGCAAAATACCCTCATGATCATAATCAAACTAACATTAATCAAAAATCAAATTAAACAAACAATTGAAGAGTACTAACCTCTAATTGTGCATTGGTATGCCCAATTTCAAAAATCAAATCTTCCCTTTTCCCTTATCAACCTTTGAAGATTCACCCCTCTCTACGAGAATGAAATCAGAAAACATGTAGAAAATATACACCAATTAGTGATTTAGAATCTCCTAATCATGCTGATTCTAAATATATATTCAGATTTATGAAACTCATTAGGGATTGCAATGAAAGCTTAGCTCAATTGCAAAATAGTTTCCTGCGACTATAGCTTAATTGCACCTTGTTTTCTTATTTTAATTCACTAATCTACGTCTAATAACACTCAATTTAATGTTTGATCACAAAATTTTATGGAGAAAATCAAAGGAAGAAGAAGAAAACTCTTTGTTTTTTTTTTCTCTCCAGTATGTTATGAGAGTGGCGCATCACTTTTGCTTGAGCAACAAGAGGCTTCGGCCTCTTTAGGTTATTTCTTTATTATTATTATTATTATTATTATTATTATTATCGTTATCGTTATCGTTATCGTTATCGTTATCGTTATCGTTATCGTTATTATTATTATTATTATTATTATTATTATTATTATCTTTAAGTTGGCACCCCACCTTGGTATTTAGGCAATAATTAATAAAAATTCATTTTATTAACTAAAAATCAATTTTAATAAATAAAATACCAATAAATATTTAGCAAATCATAATTTAGAAAATAATTACTAATAATTAATTATAAGTACTAATAAATACTATAAATTTAAAATAATATCAATAATTACTTATAAATACCAATTTGACCATTTAAAGGTCAATAAATAGGGAAAAAAACATATTAATTTAGGAAAAATATTCAAAAATCAAATTAACATTATTTCCAAGTCCAATTTCACTTTACTTGGTGCAATTAAAACTACATTGAATTAAATGCCACAATTAGGCTTCTTAAGGTACAACTTCACAATTCACAATCAAAAATCATTTCATGCTCGAATGATCACTCTAATAACATATAATGCGTGAATCACAATCAAGACTCAATAGTTATTTATGCATCGGTGATGAAACTAGAGGTGCTTCCCATTTAGGATATTGAGTTTCATCCTCAATCGAAACGTCAACAGTGGAGAGAGCTCTTTTGGCTCATTTTGAGCCAAGCATCTTTTTTAAGTCTTTCCCCCTTCAACATTTCCAATGGCGGGATTGAGTCAGGACAAAATACTCCTATATGGATTAAAAGGAAATACGTTATGTGATGCATGAGGAAACATAAAATATATACACACGAGAAGAGGGGATGATAGTTGGGAAATGCATGACTTCCACCCTTATATCTCCCACACACGATTTATGGTCAAAAGTACGTCTAAAACCCTAAGATAATTGGGTTAGACCCATAAGCCATCATGGGGTTATGGATTGGCATTTCTTGTATTTTTTTATGAACGTATCATACAACAACATATCGTAATGTTATTATGGTAGTCCTTTAGAAAAGTACTAAGGTCATTACATGAGCTTAGGTCGTGTTTATTATTCTTGGGTTCCGTAAGTGAGAATTGGTTGTTTCCTCCCATTTAGCTTTAAGTCCAAGCTAATGGTGATAATGGATTGTGCTAACTCTTTTAATATACCAAAAGGCATAAGGATTATAGGCAGTGTGTATTAGTGACGAATTTCAATAGTTGAGAAGAGTGAGAGGATCACATTCCCTAATACCACCTTTAGGGTTTTGAGTAGAAATGAGATTACGAACAGAATAATGTCATGAATGCCAATATATATGTACAAAAATTAAAAAAATAAATTACAAGTTAATGAATGTAATAAGGTTTGAATAATTGGACAAACATCAGAAAACTATAGATTCTAGATTTGATTCCTAATGGAGTTGCTAGGCTGAAGATGCATCTTTCGGGACATAGGAATGGAATTAGATTTATCTTAATTTTACATAACTAGTTTTATTTTTATTATACTCTTTTCTCCTTCAGAGAGGCGACTTAATTAATAAAGATTTTTTGATAAAATGCTCTTACATTGGTTAAAGAACTTTTAAAGTGGCCAAAATCTCAAGCTGATCATTTCTTTGGAAATGATCGACTCGATTTTAACTAGAGTCTAGGTAAGAAAGTTGGATACAATCTCAAGACGGCATTAGGCACCCGGATGGCTCGGTCATAAATCGGCCTCCATCATTTGTTCGATTATTCACAACTAAGTATTGAGATTAACTTTAATTGAGATGCTAAAAATGATTTTGATGCATTTTGTAAAAATATAACATTCGTAAGTATTATATTCATCAATTATAATAACAAATCACAAAACCAAAATCATACAAAGAAAGGAGAAGGAAGAAAGAATTACAAACCATCAAAACTAGCTACATTCTACCCTTAATCCCATTAAAATTTTTCAAACTACTATCTATTACAATTGTAATTTAACTAGAGTTCATTATCAACTCTTTGCACATAGCCCAAATAGTAACAAGAAACATTTAAAAAAAACCATAGATAAATAATACAATCACAATCCATTATAGCACAAGAATAAAAAATTAGAGCAAAAATAAATAAAAAAATCAATAACATAATGAAATAAATGATTAAACAATATAAACGTCAAACTAAACATTAATAAGATTAGAAGTTAGAGGTTAGTTAAAATATAATATATAGAGAACATGAATTAAAGTATAAGTAAATTAAATTGCAAAAATTTAAAGTGCATAAATATTAAGAGATAGTAAATAGGTTAGATTTTAAGTTAAAACAAGGGATTGGGTTCAAAAATTTTATGTTCATCTTGAATGATGAACAAAATGACCACAACCTTTTCTTGTTTTAAGTGTTTATAGGGCTAAAATGAGTCAAAAACAGTATAAGGATCATTAAAGCTTAGTGTTAGAGTCAAAAAGATCCATAAGAGTGAATTAAAGCTCATAAAATGTTAAATTTGAGCTTTTGGATTAAAGCCACGTGTGCCACGCGTTATGGTGTGTGCCATGTTGTGGCATGTGCCATAATTCTTGTGTTATACAAACCTTCCTAGATTGGTGCCTAGAAAACAAAATTGTACCATTTGGCTGACAGCATAGTGGCATGCTCCACAACATATAGCGTGCGCCATTGCACATGCAAACAATGTCTTCTAGTTGATCATGGATTTTTCTCACAGTCAGGTAACAATAGATGATTTAAACCATAAAAGAAAAGTGTGATGGACTAAGAATTAGTCAATGACTTTCCAAGAGTATTTGAGTTTGGAGAAACTTCAAGATTTATGGGAAAATTTTTAAGAACACCTAATGATATTACTCCTTGAATAATGATCCGAGTTCAGTTGATTGATGAGTGTTTTGGGAAATCAATTGATTACAAAAATCCTAAGATTTTGTTAAGAAATGAGTTCCTATTCAATTAAATCTATACAACTTTTTATAAATTTAGTTTTTGTGGTTTGAGAAATAAAAATGCAATAGTTTCATTACTTATCAATTCTCGTCCAAAATTCCTAGATCCTTGGTCTATTTATAGGCAATTTCAGTGACTAGATGGCCCTAATTTAGGGCCTATATGCCACGGGACACCAATGGGCCCTGAAACATGCTGGGCCCAATTTTAATGAAAATCAGCCTAAATAATATGCAAAATGAGGCACTACGCTGGGACATGTCATGAGCGCACCTGATGAGCCTTTTAGGCATATTTTGATGGGAAACTCCTGGAAATCTAAAAGCATGAAAATGTCTCAGTGGTCACATTTCTTAAAATCAGATCATTAGTTTGAGAATCAAGTTCTCAGATACCTAAAACTTATTTTATGACAAAAAAGGTTATCATTACTTAGTCATGTTGCTAGGGAAAAATTGATGCATCTATAGAAGTACTTGAAAAAGGCATTTTTTTAACTAAAAAGTGTGTAAGTGTTGTGTGAAAGATAAGTTAAAAAGGACGAGCATATTGGAGGGTTTTGGCCTCAACATGACCTAACTTTAGATGTAACATGACCTTACTATGCACTCTTAGCAGGTTTCTTCTCAGACACAACATGTCTATCTCTAGTCCACAACATCAAATCTCCACTTCTTGCCATTAGGTTGACACAACCATGTCATTTTAGGACATGCCTGTGTTTCTTCTGAGTTGCCTATTGAATTAGTTAGAGAAAATTAAAGAAATAAGGCTCTTTTTGAATTTGGAATTCTCTTTAGAAAGTCTATAAAGAGGGAAATGAGAAGGAACGAAGGGAGAGGCTTTTGAAGGAACTTAAAGACTTCTTATCACAAATAAAGGAGGGCAAGAAAGAAAACTCAAATTACCATTGGAGAGCTTTAGTCCTTTGTTTTTTGTTCATATTTGTAAGAATGATTAGTTGTCTTCATTGTCTAGACTAAAGAAGTATAAGGCGCTTTCATTTCGAGGGACTTTTATCATTCAATTGCTCTATTCTATTGTTTAACAGTTGAGATCAATAATGTTATTGTAATCCAATGCATTTTCGTTTATTTAATTCCTTAGCAATGAACTAATTTCACAATCTAGGGGTGTATGATCTTCTTTATTTGATTGATTGGTTAAATTTTTATTGCTTTCTCTTTTAATGAATCCTTCAATTCAATGCACAAGGATGTCAACTTATAAATCAAAATATTAATTGAGATATTGACTGAAATGAAGATTATAAGTGGTTTAATTAATAGAAATTAGGTTATAAACCATCTAAGCAATCTAATAAAGTAGCATTGATTTAGTTTTAGGTTGTAATGCACATTTGTATTAAACCTTTCAATTAAGAATTAAATTGATTATGCAATGATGATCATTCATGTATCAATATTTGTTAAACCAATCATGAAAAACTAAGAAGTAAAATACAATACCCCTAGAATTTTTTGAATCTTAATAAAAACCAAGTGCTCATTTGGTTCCCTTTTAATTATGGATTGAGAAGGTTTCAAGTTCACCTTTCTTAATAATAATAATTTGTTTTGAATTTCAATTTTGTTTCTAAGGATCTCTTTATTTTTGCTGAAGGAAAATTGAGCGAACTTAGTTGATTTATTTAAGAAAATTGCTTTTCATTTTTAGACCTATTCATTGATCCTGGGAAAAAGAGTTCTTACTTTGGTAAGAGCTTTATTTTAGAGTCGCCACCCTCTTTGGGAAAAATTCTCAAATTAGTCGATTTTTTGGAATTGACTAACTCGATTTTAAAATAACGACTGGGTAAGGGGATTTGGTACAATTTCGGGAAGGTGTTAAGTACCAAACCGCCAAGTTTAAACTAGCCTCGTAGTTGTCCATTAATTCATAATAATTAATAATAAGATTAACTTAAATTGATGTCTAAAATTGGTTGTAATGCAATTTTAGAAATTATGACAATCATACATATAATCTCATCCATAAAACATGAAAGTAAACCATCCAAAGAAGGGGAGAGAGGAGAAAAGAATACAAACCATGTCCTAAAATACATTCTACCCTTTAAGCCTCCAAATTTCCCAACCAAGCTAATTTATTACAAACAAGCAATAATAGGACACATTAAGGTCCTTAACATTGAGCTTAATAAATGAAAGGAATCAATGAATCAATCATACACCACAATCATAGAAGTATAAACATTCACAGAATTGTAAGCACATTCATTAAATTAATGGCTAAATGGTGCATGTTAATTTTCATAAGTCAGTAATTAAGTGGTTAGCACAATGAAAATCATAAAGCAATGAGTAAAAGTGCAAGGAATTTAAAAACAAAATAGTAAATATGCATAAAAGTAAAGGACAGTAACTTAAATGAAAGAAATCTAAAGTATTAATCAAGATTTGGGTTCAAAGCCTTGATGTTCATCATGAACAATGAACAAATACACTTGTCACTACCCATATCTTGTTTATTAGTGTTTATTCAATCCATTCATGGTTAAAAATGCAGTCCTGAATAATAAAGTCTAATGGTTAATCGCTGGAATTCTAAATTGGGTTTATTTTATTGATTTTTAAGGTTTTAAACCCCTGAAATGAAGTGCCCTGTGCCACAATGGAAGTGGCGTGCACCACACATACTGGCTCTACGCATTTGCCCTTATCAAAGTGTTACAAAATGGAAAACAAAGCATCTTGATTGTACGAGAAGTGGTGTGTATAGCGTGCGCTACTTCTAACACAGTTAAAAGCTATTGCTTGTTCATGGATTTCTCTTCTAACCAATCAAAGAAATGGTGTTTTTCACACCTAAATGAAAGGAAAAAGACAAAGAAAAGGTTCAATGGCTCTTAGAAGTTACCTCTTCAAAAGAATCCAAAGATTTTTGGAGGATTGAACGTAAGAACACCCAAAAGCTTGGTTCTTGAACTAAACATCTAAGGTTAAGATTAAATGTATGTGTTTGTGGTTTTCATGATTAGTGAAAAGGAAGTTTCTTTCTTAATTAATGAATAGTCACCTTAGATCCAAGAGGAAAACACTAGTTTTCTTGAATCAAAGGTTTGAGATTTTGAAAAGCAAGAATTTCACTTAACTAAGTAAAAATTCCTCCATTTGGGACTAATCCAAAGGCCTATTTATAGGCAAATTGAAGGTGTTGCCCTAATTTATTTCCTAGGTGGCAAATACCATCGGTGGTCCCTAAAGTTGGGTTAGACCCATCTTTATTGAATTGAATCTGGTGGCACGTAAAATGAGGTAATGCATCGGGAAGTGCGCCGAGTAGACACGAAGTTCTTTTCAGGCCAAGTTCCACTATGAAATGCTCAATAACCTAAAAAAGTAAAAAAAAAAGTCAAATACATGCATTATCTCAGCCATGGACTGTCAGTCCAAGAACTAGAGCAAATGGGATTCCTAATTCAATCTTACACTAAAAAAAGTTATCATCACTAAGCCATTAGGGGCAAAAATTGAGTGTCTATAATTTACCTCTATTTTGATGATATTTTGATTTTTGATCAAGATGTCGTCAAAGTGTAAAGTAGATGCGCAAGTAAGAAATACTTACCTAGTGATTGCTAAATTGTTGTGTTTGGTTGGGACAGGGTGGGCATGCTTTGGACTAGTTTTTCATTCTTTGAACAGCTTGGATGGATGAAGTGTGCCATTTTAGTGAATTTACTAATGTAGGGTGCCATTTTGGCGATTTTGACTGGAATGCGCCACTTTTGGTCATTGTCACTATGGATATGTAAGGTGGAGGACTTGCACCGTGGTGATTGTTAGCGGCTTTTATGGATGTGTGTGCCATTTTGGCAGTTTAGGTATGCCACCTTAGACAGCTTGATCTAAAATGCACCACTTTGGGCAGTTGTCATTGTGGACATATAAGGTGGATGAGCTGCGCCATGGTGATTATTAGGAGCTTCTGTGGATGTGTGTGCCATTTTGGCAGCTTAGGTGTGCCACTTGGGATGACTTGACCTAAAAGGTGCCATTTTGAGTGGTTGTCACCGTGGACATGTAGGGCGAATGAGTTACACCATGGTAATTGTGGACGGCTTCTGCGATTGTGTGCGCCATTTTGGTGGCTTAGGTGTGCCACCTGGGACGACTTGATTTGAAATGTGCCACTTTGGGCAGTTGTCACTTTGGACGGGTTTGTCTTTGAACAGCTTAGGTGCGCCACCTAGGACGACTTGATTTGAAATGTGCCACTTAAGGTAATTTGTCACTTTAGATGAGTACATTCTTTAAACCGCTTGGTTGCGCCTCCTAGGATGGCTTGATTTGAAATGCACCACTTTGGGTGTACTTATACAAAGTAATTTTGCTAATAGGAAAGAGACTTTTGGCCGGTGGGTTAGTATCAAAAGTTTCGTGACTAGGCCTAGAAAAGCATGTTCGTGTGAAGCGCATGAAATCAAATTTGCACAAAAATGCGTGAGTTTGTATGAATTTTTATGATTTATTAAAAATTATGCCATGGCATGAAAAATGAGGAAATCTTACCTGTTAGGGCAGAATTTTCTTGTGACTAGCGGTGATTCTCCCTACTTGGGCAACATGCTATTAGTGGGTTGTCAACTAAGCATAAGAGCTGGTTGCAGCAAGCGAGCCTTTAGTCCATTTTAGGCCCATGGGCCAAAGTTTGGCCCAAAGTCCTTTTAAGAATATAAACTCTCTTCTTGAAAAAAAAATAAATCTCTTATCCCTTCTCTTTCGACTGTAACTGATGGATGCTGAGAATGTCACTGATTGGCTTCCCAAAGCTGAATTGATCGATCTCGTGACTTGACCAATCAGCCACGATATGAAATTGCATGAACTTATGCCCGACACTTGGAATTCTATCAACTTATGGCTTGATTTGCCCAACCATCTCTGTTGGGGCACAACTGAGGTAATTCAAAACCCTTCTTCTTGTTTTTTTTGTATTAAGAAATTGCTCTCACTTGTGGACAAACCAAAGTCGATTGAGAAGAAAACTCTGAAAATAGAAGTCGGAGAACTCTTTGAGAATTAAAGACAGAGGACCTCTATCAGAATGCCAATTAGGGCAATGCCGCCTCCACTGACTCGTAGGATGAAAATAGATCCCTATGTCGACAAGAGGAAAGCTGGTGCCCAAAATAGAATAGGCTCAAAAGCGCCACGACCAGTTCGACGAGTTAAAAGGAAGACTTGAAGCCCTCAGTCAAAATCAAGGTTATCAAATGAAGAATAACCTAGTACTTCCAAAAGAGGGCCCAAGACTGTGACTAGGGTATCCTATACTCAAGAAGATCATAATTCATGTACATGGTCCCCGAGACAAAATCAGGCCAAACTAGGCAACCCCTCCATATCCTGATGAAGATTTTCTTTGAAGGCATTGTTATCCTGTCAGATATAGATGACAATGAACTTAGAAACCTTCATGATTTGGATAAGCCAAAGAGGTACCTTATGTGATTGCATTCAGGCATTAGCACCAGAAATATTGTTCCCTTATGTCATTATTAGGCCGAACTACGGTAGCTTAACTCTCAAAATTTTTTTCACTAAAGTATGAGATATGTAGGTAGCCTAGGTTGTGGGTGTGATCATAATAATAATAAAAATACATTTTGCTCATTTTCATGAAAATTTCAGATTTTCACTATGCTAACTAAAAAAAAGAGAAGAAAAAAAATCAAAAGCTAAATTGAAAACCCGCAAAAGGTGGTTCAGGCAAAAATAAATGTAGCTAAGTTGAAAACCTGCAAGAGCAGGTGAGTTAGGCAAAATTAGTAAAAGCCCACTAAGTCGAAAACCCGTAAAGGCAGGTTAGGCAAAAGTGAGAGCAGTCTGCTAAGTCGAAAACCCAAAAGGGGCGACTTAGGCAAAAATTAAGGCATAAAGCAGCAATCTCCAAACTGAGTGTCCTTTTATAAAATGTGTCAAAATGATTTCTCTCTTACATGTCTCTAAAGTAGTCCATAAAAGAGAAAGTCATGAAAGCCCTATCATCTAGGCATTTGTCATCTACGTCTCGCCGTTACCTAGTGTCAAACCTTCATCCCTTTATAGTATAGGACATAATATGTTGAAATCCCTACAAAAAATAGGCCTAACCATTCATTCCTAGTCAAGATCCAAGATTAGAGATGGGTTAAAAGTCAAAAGTCAAAATCTAACTCGATAAGACAAAATGCACTTTGTATATGGAATGCCCATTTGTATCACCTTGGATGCATGTTTCTAGAGTCTTATAAGTTGTCTGAGTCATTAAACATGATAAGGTCGAGAACTGTCTCTAATGTCGTCCTGTGTCCACCCTTGATCCCCCAAGTCAATGTTGCTCTACGGCTTCTCTCTTGGTCTTCATACTCTGAAATCCAAACTTCTCTAAAATGCATGATTAGACCTTGCATTAGAACCTAGAAAATAAGCATTCACTTGCAAGGCCATCCTAGGATCAAACAGACTTAGCTGTACTTATCTTCAACTCCTTAGACTTCCTGAAAGCACACCAATCCAATTAGAAACCTAGGGCCAAACTCAAAAATGGCTATTTGAAGCAAAACCAGACCTTGCAATTCACATATCAGGAAGACTCAGCTATGCCCACTAGATAGACCCAATTGTAGCCTCCAGACAAACTTAGTTGTACCCACTAGATAGACTCAATTGTACTTATTTCCAATTCTTTAGCCTCCTTGAAAGCATTTCAATCCACTCAGAAGCTTAAACTAATTCATACATGGCCACCTGATGCAAAACCAGACCTTGCAACAGAATCCAGAAAATAAGTACTAATATGCAAACTATCCTACTCAGTTGTAGCCTCAGATAAACTCAAATGTACCCATCTTTAATACCTAGTCTTTCTTAAAAGAACCTCGATCCATTTAGAAACTCAAGCCAATTTAGAAATGGTCACCTAATGCAAAACCAGACCTTGCACTAAGATCTAAAAGACAAGCACCGATGTGCAAACCATTTTAACCATTAGACAGACCCAGCTGTACCCACTAGACAGACCCAAATATAGCTACATGGCATACCCTACTGTACCTATTTCTAGATTAGATAGATCTAGCTGTGCCTACCTTCAACACCTAGCCATTTCCTAAAGACCCATAACCTGAGTCAAAAACTTAAGCCAAATAAGAATTAGTCACTATATTTACTACATGCATACTATTTTATGTACTAACCATGACTCTCAGGTCAATAATCAAAGCGAATCAGGACAATTTATGCAAAAGCCAGAATGAATAGGGCAGCTAGTGCTAAAATCAAAAGCAGGCATTCAGTGCAATCAATCAAGAATAGGCAATCATTGCAACCGATCAAAAAATAGGCAATCAGTGTAGACCATCCATAATAAAGCAATAAGTGCCAAGGTCAAAAAACCAATGCAATCTAGTGCAATCACTTAGAATAGGCAATCTGTGCAACCATTGTAAAATAGGCAATTAGTGCGACTAGATAAGAATAAGCATTCAGTGCAACCACTCCAAAATAGGCAATCAGTGCAACCATATAAGAACAAGTATTCAATGTAACCAGACAAGAGTAGGCATTCAATGCAACCACTCCAAAATAGGCATTCAGTGCAATCTATTAGAAATAGGCATCCAGTACAACCAAACACAAATAGCGCAATTAGTGCTACGACTTTCAAAATTGGGCGATCAACGCCATGATAATCCAACAAACAGGCAACTAGTGCAACCAGTAACAAACAGGGTAATCAGTGATAAAAATAGGCAACGAATGCAGCCCATCATAAATAGAGCAATCAACATCGAAACAGTGTAAATTCAATACAAACAGGGTGATTAGTGCCAAAGGAAACCCAGAACAAGCAATCAGTGCAATAGTCACATTATAAGCAATTAGTGTAGAGGGTAAAATAGAAAATCTAATGAATATAAAAAGGGAGAACAGATCCTATAATAAACATGTTTCGTGCATAAACCGGGGTTACACCTAATCCATACATATCAAAAGTGGCTACCAAAGCCTACAACTGTCTCAAGCCCCAAAATAGAAAAGGAAAATGAGGGAGAGTCAATGACACTTCCTCGATCTCTCTACCTTTGCTTCCTTCAGTTTCTTATTGATGTAGCTCTCCCAAGTGAGTGACTTTGACAGTGTAACTCGAAGGCGGCCAATGGCGATAGATATCTCCTCATTCTGGTGAGGAGGGGCTTAGAAAATAGAAAAGACTAACCAAGTTAGTGGATAATCCTTTCAAAACTGATAAAAAGGAGAACAGTAATCTAAAAACTTACCAACTAATCTGTAGGAAAATCAAACCATGCCTCAGGAATAGTCACTCGAACCTGAAAGTTCCTCGTACCCTCATTAGTGATGAAGCTGACTTCACTCTGAAATGTTGGTGTAAGGGAGATAGGGAATTGACTAACTAAGGAAGCCTCGATAACTGATGAAATAAGGCTAGTAGAGGAAGTCCTGACAGCGGGAGAGATCCCTGATGAAGTAATAGCCCTCCCGGTGGGACCAAAGCCAGCCTCCATACCATCAAGGAGATCGAAACACGCATCAAGATCCATCTCATAATCCATGGCGGCCTCTGCACGATCCGTTGATGTGGTACATCTCCAAGAAGAAGCAGACCCTTGAGAATGGGTACTTGATGATAGATCAACTAGATCCATCCTGGCTAGCAAAGTAGACAAGGCCCAAGAACCATATCTACCCCCTGAATTGAGAAAGGGATCAATGGGCTCCCACCAGACTTGGCCTCCTATTTTACTATCCCAATGCCATCAGCATATCCTCTAGAGGAGAAGTAGGAATTTGAAACACACTTCTCAACTAGTGGGAGACCCTCTCGCTAAGGTAGTAGTGTCAGATGACTCTACAACTTAACAATAGCTAGGTATGAGATAGCTCCCAAGCACGCAATAGAATCCCTTATAAAGGAGCCTCCAGAAATCGCCAACACATGCACCTCTTTTCCTATGAAGGACAAATGAGACCAGAATAGTCATGACAAGTATGATTAACTAAGAGTTAAACCAGATCATTAAGTCTCTTCTCAGGGTATGATGGTCAATTTGGTTATGCTTCTTCATAAAATTTGGCTTAAATCAACCCATCACAGGAACCTCCCACGATACCTCTCAATTTAGAATCAGAGCATTGAAAGGGAAACACAGGTAAGCCCAAGCCTGCAAAATAGATGGTAAAGAGGAAACAGTAGAAAAAGAATAGCTTAAAGGAAGTGACAGTTCAGACGACTTACCTCCCATATGGCCACAATGCCACCTAAATCTGTCCAATCCCCGCGGTTGTACACACTCATATCCTAGTACATAATTTCCATGAAGGCTCTGCCCCAGTCATACTCCCCTATCCTGTCTAAGTCCACTAGGGACTAGACAAAACCAAGATCTATATGATCGGCCCAATGATGCGTAATCACGCAGGCTAGAATCATCAAAATAGAAGCATGAGCTAGATGGTTAGCAGTAACCTCACCCAGCTTGACACAAATCTGAGACCTGCTGACATAATACAGTGTGCCGATATGAGTCATCAGCATCAAGCTTCAGCACAAAGCCTAGCAAATTAGCCAGATGGTCAAGCCCGAGTAAGGAAGGATCAACATCTAATGGGCGAGGACCAAAATGAATCCCTATTAACACTACAAACCCAAAAGGAGACATCGTCCACTCCCAAATCGATGTATGGAGTGTGTCTATCGTATCCCACCAACGTTCTACCAAAGCCCTCCATAAAGCATGGTATGCAGTACCAGTCTCAAACATAGCAAAATGGTCAAGAATAAATGGGCATATTCAATCCCGAACCTCCGGGTGCCTCTCAAAGATATGTCAAACAACTCTTAGATCTTTTAGCGCACCTCTGAAATGGTCAGTCGCCTAAAACAAGCACCGCAATGCAAAAACATTATATGCAATAGAATTAACAAATCATGCAGGAAGACAGCAAGCAAGCAGACTAATCATAGAAGTAATCAGACTCGAAATAGGGATTTTAAAATAAGTCCAGACAAAATAAGATTTTTAAACCAATTCTAGATAAGCAATAAGGATTTCAGACCAGCTATAGAGTTTTCAAACTCAAATAAGGGTTTTTAGGCCAACTATAGAACTTTTTAGACATAAACTAGGTTTTCAGACCAACTATAGAGTTTTTAGACTCAGATTAGGGTTTTAAGGCCAACTACAAAAGTTTTCAGACTTAAACTAGGATTTTTAAACCAATTATAGAAGTTTTTAAACTTAAACTAGGGTATTCAAACCAACTACAGAAGTATTCATGCTTAAAATAAGATTTTTGACCAACTCCAAAAGCATTCAGGCTTAAAATAGGATTTTCAAACCAACTCTAGAAGTATCAAGACTTAAAACAAGATTTTCAAACCAACTACAAAAGCATTTAGGCTCAAAATAGGGTTTTTAGACCAACCACCAGGGTATTCAAATAATTACCAAGATTTCTAGACCAACTACCATTGTTTTTAGGCCAACTACAGAAGGTTTTATGTATAAACTAGAGTTTTGAGATCAACTACAGAAGCATTCGGGCTTAAAATAAAGTTTTTAGACTAACTCTAGAAGCATTCAAGCTTAAAATTAGGTTTTTTAGAGCAACTCCAGAAGTATCTAGACTGAAAACATGGTTTTTAGACTCACTACAAAAGCGTTCAGGCTCAAAATAGAGTTTTCAAACCAATGATCAAGGTATTCAAACCATTACCAGGGTTTTCAAACTAGCTACCCCAATTTTCAAACGAAGTACAAAAGTTTTTGAAATGAAACCTGAGTTTTTAGATAAACTACATAAGCATTTGGGCTTAAAATAACATTGTTAGACCAACTCCAGAAGCATTAAGGCCTAGAACAAGATTTTTAGAGCAACTCCAGAAGTATTTAGACTTAAAACAGGATATTTAGACAAATTACATAAGCATTTCGGCTCAAAATAGGGTTTATAGACCGACCACTAGGGTATTCAAACCATTACCAAGGTTTTTAGACCAACTACCACAATTTTCAAATCGACTGTAGAGGTATTCAGACTCACACCAAGGTTTTCAGACTAACTACCAAGATATTCAGACCATTACCAAGGTTTCCAAATAAACTACCATGATTTTTAGACCAACTACAGAGCTATTCAGACTCACACCACAGTTTTTAGACCAACTGTAGATGTATCCAGACTCACAACAGGGTTTTCAGACCAACTACCAGGGTATTTAGACGATTAATAGGATTTTCAAACCAGGTCCAAACCATCAATAGGGTTTTTAGGCCGACTACAAAAGTATTTAGACTTACAAAAGGGTTTTCAGACCTATCAAACTCCTATTGGGACAATCTATAGGGTCATAGGAGGTTGAAGCTGAAAACAAGCCACGAGGGCAAAACGGTAATTTTCTCAAAAACTAGGGATCAAACGGTAAATTATAATTGCCTTTTGATTGGGACTACGCATCGAGTCTAAGGAGGCTACGTCTTCAATTAGAGACAATATCAGACATGAAATCTAAGCAAAACGGATTTTAGGGCAAAAGCACAACTCTTTAGAAACTTGAGAACCTAATTGCAATTTTTGACTAAGTAGTTGGGAACACCATCCTAACATGCTATGCTTCTATCGGTCATATGCAATAATCAGTGTTCAAATTTGACCTAGAATCTATCAAGCATGCAATTAGGGATGAAACTGTAAAAAATGAAGTTTGAAGGGTTAATCAGATAAATACCAAGCTCTGTCCGATAATCGAAATATGAGAGGCCCAATCCTTGAATATGAAGCTTGGAGTAGCACTTGTACCTAGAGGCGAGCACCTAGGTTGTTGATCCATCTCAATAGGACTTCGCAAAGTGACCTTTCAAAGAAACAATGATAGAATGAGAGAGGTAGTGCATGAGCCTTCACCACTCTCTCCCCTATTTATAAAAGGTGTAGGATGACTAGTTTACCCTTGCTCGAAAGATTAGATTTTTTGGACTCATCCAAACTCAGATCGATGCATGGTCATAGTCAAAATGTCCACGATAGAATTTTGGATCCAACCATACCTTTTGATCTAACAAAAAATTACCAAAAAGGCTTGGAAAATCAGATAAACCAGACCAACCCTAGAAATTTTTTCCCAAAATTAGACAAAATTCATAAAGGATGTTCCAAACTTCACCACGGACCTCCATGTATGGTTTTCAGAAGTGCTGAAATCAGTGTCTGAGAGACCAGGCCTTGATCAGCTTTGATCATTTAGAGGGGGTAAACTGTTAACCATGATTTTAGTAGTAGGCCCTAAGAAATTTTTTTGCAGTTTCAACGACATAAGAATAAGATCGATCAAATGTCGTTTATGCCTCAAATAGACCTTCAAAAGGTGAAGGATGCAAATCGAGCAAAAAAGGGCAAAGTCATAAAAATGCCTCAGTTGGAATAAGCCACCCGGCCGGCGGTATCAACTAGCCCCTGATCGGTACTAGCGAAGGCTGCTAGGTGCCCAGCCTGCGGTACTGACAAGAGGGTGGCCGGTACCGGGTGGGAAGAGGCTGGTACTAGCCAAGACAATCCAGCCAACCCTTTTGCCTATAAAAAGGCACTTCCCCCCCTTTTCCTTACTTCTTGTTACTTGATTAAGTGCTTCTCAAGCATCAATGACTCTCACTCTCACTTTTACAATTCTACGACCACAAAGTCCGACTTTGCTTTTCGTCCTTAGTTGAGTTTAAAGCCAGACTTGGCTCTTAAAAGTCGATCCTTTTGAATTTCAATCACACCTTGACCTTCCTTAGGCCAAAGCTATTAGTTGATTGATTCATTATTAATTAATCTAGTGACTAATTAATAATTCGTCACTTAACAATTTTATATAAGACTATAATATGGGTCCTTGCACCCTACCTTAACTCATATTGAAGAAAGACTTGACCTCTTTGGTCGCAATAATCATGAAACTGCGATTCGAATGCGTCACAAGCATAAGGATATAATTCCTTAAACTCAAAATTTATCAATTCAAGCCTGGTCTGTACGGCACTGAGCATGCTTTCAAGCTTGGTCCACCTGGCAAACTAAGTCCGGTTCGTTCGATAAAATGAGAAAACCAGCTTTCAAACTAAGCCCAAACCAGCCAGCACACGTGTAAGCTCACTCTAAGAGTGGCATCTTCAACACCCTACCATCCTGATCGATGATAAAACTTCATCGATCTCATAGAAACGAGGTACGAAGGCATATCAATGGATTTCAGCGTAGGTAGCAGGCCCCCGATCGAACTGATCAGTCGAGACTTAGGGAAATATGTTGCATGACCTAGACTCCTTAATAAACAAGGCTAGATTCAGGCTCCCCTCTGAATTATATACCTTTATTCATTTATTTACTTTTAATGCACTATATTTTGGATATTGCCATACATTATAAATATGTTCATGCATCGATAAATTGACATTCATGCAAAATGCCGATTTTGACTTTCAATTAAGACCCAAACTCTTGATCCATATGCAAAGAAGCCAAAAACCTAGTCTTGAAATCCAATGATTTGAGGCTAGTGCATTTTATCCATTGTGGCATACTAAAAGAATCAATCATGGGGGTTTTACCTTATATTTTCCCTGAAAACAAAAATAAATTAATGTGGCGACTCTAACACACCACACACAGTAAAAGCGCTCCAAAGAGCCAACCCGAAATCACTCAAGCACTAAATAGAGCCATAAAACTGATAAATTAGTAATTAGATCAATTAATCAAATAACTCAGACCAATTAACAGAATAAAGGAATCATAGGGGAGTTCCTCCCAGTTTCTCTCTATGATGAACTGACCAATAGGCTCGTCTGGTTAGACTCCATCCTTCAGATCTTTCCCACGCTGCTCGAGAGGAGGCTTATAACTTGTCACCCTGTTTGTTGTGTTTTGGCACTGGTCATGCTGTTTATTGGATTCTTGCACTGACTTGCCTATTTTGAGTGTTTTGGCGTTGATCACTCTGCTTTAAATGAATTGGCACTGGTCACCCTATTTGTTGTGTTTTGGTGCTAGTCGCCCTGTTTGTTGATTCTTACATTGACTTGCCTGTTTTGAGTGTTTTAGTGTTGATCGCTCTACTTTAAATGAATTGGCCCTAGTCGCCCTGTTTGTTGTGTTTTGGCACTAGTCATCCTATTTGTTGGATTCTTGCACTGACTTGCCTATTGTGAGTGTTTTGGCATTAATCACCCTACTTTAAAAGAATTGGTGATGGTGCCCTATTTGTTGTGTTTTGGCGTTAATCACCCTGTTTGTTGGATTCTTGCACTGCTTTGCCTATTTTGAATGTTTGGCACTGATCGCCCTGCTTTAAATAAATTGGCAATGGTTGCCCTGTTTGTTGTGTTTTGGTGCTTATCGTCCTATTTATTGGATGTTGTGGTGCTGACTGCCTTGTTTGTTGGACTTTTACACTGATTGCTTGTTTTTTTGAATTCTACATCGAACTGCTGTTTCTTTTTGGACATAATTTGACCTGAAAATCATATTTAGTTTTAAGCAATAGTAATTATGCATGATGTGTAACATGTCACTTCTGATTGTCTGGCTCAATTTCTAAGAGAGGGTGTCTAGGGAAAATCTAGGCCCGACTTGCTAATATCTGCATTGGAAAATGATTTTTGGATTCAATTCTAATTTTTAGAGTCTATTTTGATTTTCTTATCTCCTTTTCTTTTATTTCTCCTCTTTTTTTTCCTTCTGTGGATAGATCAGCATCGAGCTACTTGAAATTGATGTCGTTGTCCCATAAAATGGTGTCGATTTGGCACTTTGTGTAGCCCAAAATGGTGCCATTTTAGGGCTGATCAGAACCAATTTTAACCTGATCGGCACCATCACGTCTTGGGGGGTGGAGGTCGAAAGCCTATAAATACCTCATTTATGGCTTCAAAACATTATCATTTTGCACCTGAGGCCCAATTTTTTCAAATTTTCACACGCTTTGCCTAAAAATGGAGCCATTCATCAGCTATGGCATGCAAAGGTGGACCAAGAGGTTAACAAAGGTTGAGGAGATAAAATTTGAGCTGGTACGGTATGGCTTCTTTGGTGGCATTGAGAGGCTTGCAGATAGATCGGGCTTTTCTCAATGCATGTCTTTACCTCTAGGATCCACAGGCTCATGTGTTGCGATTTGGTGCACATTTCGAGGAGATGTGTTCAACACATGAGGAGTTTGGGATTATATTAGAAAGCAGTTCTGAGAGGGCTCCAGTGGTTGCACTAATTAGAATGGGGTTTTTCAAGAGTTTCATGAGGATGCTGGGTCTCTTAACGGTAGAGGCTAGGGAGCTAGTAGTGGAGGATCGGGTAAACCTGACTGGGCTGGTTGAGCAGAATCTGGATCCACTCAGGTTTGTTGACTTAGAGCACTAGAGGTTTGAGGCTTGGACTTTGGTTTTTTGCTTAGCGAAAACTGTCACACTGACTGGTTCAATAGGCAAGGGAGATTTGACAATTACGAACCTCATCCTTCAGATGGAGCGAGGTGCCAGGATTTCTAATATGGCCTTGGTAGAGACTATTCTAAGTCTCGACCAAGCTTATAGGGTAGAGGGGATCTGGTCAGCTAGTCTAATCCTACTTCTGGTAAGCATTCTCGAGCTAACGTATTTGGTACTTGGACAGGGTGCTTTTTTGAAAAAAGGCTTAGGTTTAAGTTACATGTGAATGCCTATCTTAGGATTTGAATAGTGGGGACAAGGTCGCATCTTGCATGCTTTAGAAAAAGGCATGAATTATTTTAGTTAGGGTATAACTGGATTTGTCTGGGTAAAGGATCATGTTCAGTGGTTGCCACCAGTTAAAGCTCTTTTCCAAGATATATTGATTTTTCCTCGAATTACTGCAACTATATTAGGTAGTTGGTCAAGAGGGGCTCATGTGGTTGAGGCTAGAGTTTTTAGGGGCAGGATTGCTGCTTATAAGGCCTAGTGGGCCGCTGAGCATGGTGATCGAGAGAGAGAGTGTAGAGTGACTCTGACTCAAGAGGCGGACACTAGAGTTCGGGTGATGAATGGGATGAGCCTAGACTCTATCCAACGAGCTGACCCAAAGAATTTCGATGACTCTAGGGATATGGCTCTGAGGTGGTGTAGACAGTTAGCCTAGTCCCTTGGTGCATGCAGATCTTATCTTGGTAGGGTAGGACTTTCATTTTTTGATTTTTGACTCAGCCTGTATTTTTGTGATGGCTTTGAGATAGGACACTAACCCATGATGTATAGAGGGTTTGGTTTGAAACACATTTTGATTTTTTGATACTCTAGATAGTGGACATCTGATGACTAACGCAAATAGATGGGTGATAGGGATAGATGCCTGAGTGATAGGGTTTTTATGATTTTCTTTTTACATAACTTATACTGATTTGAGATATGTAAAAAGGGAATAATTTTGACACTTTTTGGAAAAGGAAATTTAGTTTTATCCTTTGTGAGATTGCCACTTATAAGCCTTAATTTTTGCCTAAGCCGCCTTTTCGAGTTTTTGACTTAACAGGCTGACCTAACTTTTGCCTAAATCGCCCTTTTGAGTTTTCAAAATAACATGCTTTTGATTTTTCCTAAGCGCTTGCTCTTATAGGTTTTCAACTTAGCTCATTTTGTTTTGATTTTTGCTTTTTTGTTAATCGGCATAGAAAATCTAAAATTTTCATGAGAAGAAGAGCGAAATGTATTTTTTATTATTGTTGTGACCGCACTAATAGACTACGATACCTGCGTATCCCATACTTTTGGAACATATTTTCAAGAGTCAGGTTACCGTAGTTCAGCCTAACGGTGACATATGGGGGCAATATTTCCTGTGTTAATGCCCGAATGCATTCACACAATGTATCTTTTGAGTTGATCCAAGTTGCATGGATTGGTGAACTCGTTGCCATCTATGTCGGACAAGATGACACCATCTGCGGAGAGAATTTTATTCAGTATGTAGGGGCCTGCCCAGTTTGGCCTGAATTTACCTTGAGGATTATGCATAGGAGCTCTAATTTCCTTAAGTACAAGACAACCCTCTTCAAGTTTTTGATCTTGGATTCTCTTATTGAAGTGTCTGGCTATTCTCTGTTGGTTTCTCTGAATCTAATTAAGAGCTTTCAGCCTTTTCTCATCACTAGCATTCAACTAGTTGTGATAATTCTGGACCCATTTTGCTTCGGGCAGCTGACTTTCTCTCATGACCCTGCCTAATCTGATTTGAACTTTGATAGGGAGGATTACTTCCATCTCGTACAAAAGTGAGTAAGGTGTTGCCCTAGTGGGCATTCTAAGAAAGGTTCTATATCCCCATAAGGCAAAAGGAAAATGTTCATGCCAATTTCTATGATTGTGAATCATCTTCTGGAGGAAGTTCTTGATGGACTTATTTGCTACTTCAACTGATCTATTGGTTTGGGGCCTGTATGGTAAAGAGTGATGGTGTCGGATTTTATATTTATCATTAGGATGGAGACTCCTTTCTGGAAGTGAGACCTATTGTTTGATATTATCTCAAAGGGAAATCCATATTTGCATATGATGTTCGTCTGGATTAACTAAGATACTTTCTTAGAATTCAGTTAATGATAAGAGGCAGCTTCCATTCGCTTGGTGAAGTAGTCAATGGCTACCAAGATGTATTCATGCTGATTAGAATATTTGGGAGTGATTCTGCCAATCACGTCAATTCCCTAAGTCCCGTAGGGCCGTGGCATGGTGATAGGGTGAAGAGCTACCGGGGGCAACTTCTGAAGCTTGGTATAAATCTTGAATTTATGATATTTCTAAACAAACTTGACCCAATCTAATCACATGGTAAGCCAATAATAACCCTGATTGGTGATCTTATGGGCTAGAGCCATTCCATTCAATAATAAGAAGTTCTAATTTTCTTGTTATCCTTTCTCCAGTTTGAATGAGATTGCTAGCAAAACATAAAATGCAAAAGAAAAAGAAATAAAAATTACTAAAGGAAAAGTAAACATTGGCACAGAAAATACACCAAAGCATACATTTATTGTGCATGAATGTGATTGTAAACAGGAGTTAATAGAGCTCATCAAGCAGTATTCAAATTGCTTTGGATGGATAGCCAGCAATATGACCGGTTCAGATCCAGACATTGTCGTTCATACGATCCCTACATATGATCACATCAAGTCAGTGAAACAAAAACTCCAGAGGTAGAAGCCAAAGATCTCTCTCAAAATCAAAGAGGAAACAACCAAGCTATTAGAAAACAACTTCATCAAAGCTATTGATTATCCGACATGGTTGGCTAACATAGTACAAGTTCCCAAGAAAGATGGAAAGATCAAAATTTATGTCGTCTATCAGGATCTGAATAAGGCCTATCCTAAGGATGATATCCCTCTACCACATATCGACCTGCTTGTTGACAGAATGGCAAGGTCCAGTGTGATTTCAGTCATAGATCTTTATGCGGGGTATAATCAGATACCAATCAATCAGCCAGATAAGCCGAAAATTTTGTTCATCATAGAATGGGGTATCTTCTGCTACAGAATGATGTCATTTGGTCTAAAAAATGCTGGTGCCATGTACCAGAGGATGGCCAGCACGATCTTCCATGACTTAATGCATAAGAATGTAGAGGTGTATGTTGATGACATAGTTGTCCACACCTGGGACGGGTTAAGTCACCTAATTGTCGGCTAGTAGTTCTTCTCTAGACTCCAACAGTATAATCAGATGCTGAACCCCGTTAAATGCCTCTTTGGAGCTCCATCTAGTATCTTCTTGGGCTATATGGTATCCAAGAGAGGGATTGAGATTGACCCTTCAAATTCCAAAGCCATCATCGAGATACAACTTCCTAAGACAAAAAAGGAGATCAGGGGGTTCTTAAGCCACCTTCAGTGTATCAGTCATTTTGTCTCACAGTTAGCTAACACCTGCAGGCCAATATTCATGAAGTTGAGAAAGGAGGCCCCAAAAACATAGGATGACCAGTGCCAAAAATCCTTTCAATAGATCAAAGCACATCTACTCAATCCTCTGGTTCCCTAACCTCCTAGACCCAAAAAGGCACACATCCTCTACTTATCAGTAACAGATGAAGCCATTAGGTCCATGCTAGAATAAGAAGCATCAGATCGAATAGTTCTGCCTAGCCTTGGCATGGGTTTGAATCAAGCTCCAACACTACCTTTGCTCCCACACTACTCACGTCATTGTTGACAAGAGTCCCTTGAAATTCCTTATGGAGAGGCCGACTTTGAATAGTAGGATGGCTAAATGGGCTACCATCTTGTTGACCATGATTTTAGCACCAAGCTCTAAAAAATTTTGCTACGGTTTCAACAACGTGAGAATTAGCTCAATCAGACGTTGTTTGGGCCTCGAACGGACTCCTAGAAGCCCAAAAACCCAGAAATCAAAGACGAAGGGCATCCTAGTAATTATCCAGGGTCGGCGCTAGCCACCATAATGGCGATGCCGATCAGGTTGCCTTCGGGACCCTCTATCAGCGCTGAAAAGCATATCTCCAGCCCCGATTTAGGGGTGGCTGGCGCCGACCAGGGCGGCTTGGCCACCCCCCTTTGCCTATAAAAGGCATACTTCCCCCTCTCATTCAAGCACCTCTTGCTACTTGATCAAGCACTTCTCAAGCATCAATGATTCTAACACTCCCTTTAGCGATTCTACGACCACAAAGTCTAACTTTACTCATCTTCCATAGTTGAGTTTAAAGCCCGACTTGGCTCTAAAAATTTGATCCTTTGGACTTTCAATCACACTTTAACCTTCCTTAGGCTAAAGCTACTAGTTAGGTGATTAATTATTAATCAAATCTACCGATTGATTAATAATTCGTCATTTAAAAAAATTATAAGACTATAATACAGCTCCTCGTGCCCTACCTCAGCTTATATTTGGAGAAAGACTTGACCTTCTTGGTCGACAGCCCATCGTGGAACTCTGTGTAGGCTATGTCACAAGCACGAGGGTATAATCACTAAACTCAAACTCTATCAATTAAGCCTGATCCGTCCAGTACCTTATCAACTGTTAAGCTCGATTCGTCTGGCACTATGCATGCTTTAAGCCCTATCTATTCGATAAAACCTCAAAACCAGTTTTCAAAACTAGCTCGGGATTAGCTGGTGAACCAATAAGCTCACTCTAAGAGTGGTACCCTTAAAACCCTACCATCCTGATTGAGGGTAGAACTTTGTGCACCCTGATCCTCATACAAACAAGGTATGAAGGCATACGTACGGATTTAGCCAAGGTAGTAGGCCCCGACCGATCTGACTGGTAAGGACTTAGGTAAATGTGTTGCATGACCTAGAACTCCTCGATAACGAGGCTAGAGTCGAGCTCCCCTCTAAAATACACACATTTTCATTTGCTTACTATTAATGCACTATATTCTAAATATTGACATGCATTATGAGTATGTCCATGCATCGATAAACTAACATTCAAGCAAAACAATGCCTTTTGATTTTCAACTTAAACCCAAACCATTGATCCACATAATGAAATCGAAAACCTAGTCTTCGAACTGAATTATTCGAGGTTAGTGCATTTTATCCATTATGGCACATCAAAGGAGTCAAACACGGGGTTTTTACCTTATATTTTCCCCTAAAACAAAAATAAAGTAAGGTGGCGACTCTCACACACCTCACACATTCAAAGCGCTCTAAAGAGCCAACTAGACATCACTTCAGTGCTTAACAGAGGCATAAAAAAACTGATAAAATTGGTAATCATATCAATTAATTAGATAACTAAGCAACATACACAGCTAAACCTAAAATAAATCGAGAAGGGACCACAATAGGGTTCCAACCAGTCTCGAACGTTTTCAGTTTCTTCCATGATGAACCGATCAATGGGACCATTCGGTCAGACTCTGCCATAGCGGGTCTCACCCACAGCGCTCGAGAGGTGGCTCATAGGCTAGCGACCCCACTGGGGACATTTAAAACATTTTTAAAAATAAAAAATGTTAGGTTTTGGATCTCCAGTTTGGGTTCAAGTTGAAAATCAACTTGCATACATACAGATGCATTATTTGGGATCTTTTCTCATCATTAGATTTCAGCAAATTGAGTTGCTATTATCACTTTGGGGCAATCTTCCTTAGAGCTGTCTCGAGTCTAGAAAGCTGCTCACTCATCCAGCGCACCTCCGTTCCTTACTGTAGGGTAAAGGGTTTGGCATACCAATCATTTCATTTGATACGACATGGTCAAATGATGAGGTATATACCAACTCTAGCGGATGGGACCCTAAACCAATCCACCAAAAGCGTGTAATGACCCTAGATCTGATCATGCTCAATTATATGCACCCTACATCATGAAACCAAGTTGGCATAACATTCATGTATTCACATATTACATATCATGGACCAAGAGTCTAACTCTAATCTAGTGGTCAACCAAATACCATCCAGTGCTAACCACATACCAATCCAATGATCAACCCATACACCAAATAATGGTAATCAAATCAATTAATCAGACAACTAAGCCATATACAGGGCTAAACCTAAAAGGAACAAAGAATGGACCACAGTAGGGTTTCGAACAGTCTTAAACTCTTCCAGTTTCTTTCGTCATGATTGACCAATGGGATATTCCGGTTAGACTCTGCTATAGTGGGTCTCACCCACGGCGTCCGGGACGGGGCTCAAACATCTTTGCAGAATTCAATCTGAAATTTGTTGCAAAGAAAACAATCAAAGGCAGCGTGATAGCAGATCACTTAGTCCCATCTAGGTGATACCGATGTGGTAGACATCAGGTTTTTGGATGAGGACATTTCACAGATTTAGATAGATCAGTAGAAGATGTACTTCGAGGGGGCCTCTAACTATCAAGGTTATGGCATTGGCATGGTCATGGTAACTCCTGATGGGGAGCATCTACCCTTCAGCATTAAGTTGACATTCAAAATCACTAAAAACGAAGCAGAGTATGGAGCCTGTATTTCTAGACTAGAAGCAACTTTGAGTATTCAGATTAGACGCCTAACGGTTTATGGAGTCTCCATCTTGATAGTCTCTCAAACACTAAAGAAATGGAAGATCAAGGAACAGTGTTTGATCCTATACCTTCAATACCTAGATCAGTTGGCTCAGCAATTCAAAGAATTGTCATTTCACTACTTGCCTTGGACTAAGAATCAGTTCGCCAATACACTACCAACATTTGCCTCCATGATTGATACCAGCCCTAACATGGTCATCAAGCCCCTGAATATTCAAATTCATCAGCAGCTAGCCTATTGTTGTAATCTCTAGCTCGTCGATGGTAAGCCTTATTGCTGGGATATTCAGACCTGGTTGGAAAAGCAAGAATACACTGAAGGCGCCTCTAAATCTGAAAAGAGGACCCTCCAGGAGTTATCAAAGCATTACTTCTGCAAGGATGGTGTTCTGTACAAACGGACATGGAATTAGGCACATCTCAAGTGCATAACCGAAGAAGAAGCTCAATAGATCATGGAGTGGGTACATGGTGGAGAAGAAGGCCCCCATATAAACGGAATGGCTCCAGCCCATAAGATCACAAATCAGGGTTATTATTAGCTAACCATGCAATTGGATTGTGCCAAATTTGTTCAAAGGTGTCATAAATGCTAGATTTATGCCAAGCTCTAGAAATTGCCCCCAGTGGTTCTTTACCCCATCCCTACACCATGGCCTTTTGGAACTTGGAGAATTGACGTGATTGCCAAAATCACCCCTAAGTGCTCTAATAAGCACAAATACATCCTAGTAGCCATTGACTACTTCACCAAGTAGGTAGAAGCTGCCTCTTACCATGTTCTAAACTCTAGAAAAGTAGCTCAGCTCATCCAGACAAAAATCGTATGCAGATATGGAGTTCCTTTTGAGATCATAAAAGACAATGGGTCTCACTTTTAGAAAGAGGTCTCCATCTTGATGACTAAGTACATAATCCAGCACCATCGCTCTTCACCATACAGGCCCAAGACCAATGGAGCAGTCGAAGTAGTGAATAAATCCCTCAAAAACCTCTAGAAGATGATTCATAACCATAGAAATTGGCTTGAATAGCTTCCTTTTGCCTTATGGGGATACAGAAACTCCATTAGGAGGCCAACCAGGGCAACATTATACTCACTTGTATACGAGATGGAAGCAGTCCTCCCTATCGATGTTCAGATCAAATCAACAGGGTCATGAGAGAAAGTCAGTTACCCGAAACAGAATGGGTCCAGAGCTATTACAATCAGTTAAACGCTATCGATGAGAAAAGGCTAGAGGCTCTTAATCATATTCAGAGCTACCAGTAGAGAATATCCAGGCACTTCAACAAAAGAATTCAGGATTGAAACCTCAAAGAGGGTTGTCTTGTACTCAAGAAAATCAGAGCTCCTGTGCAAGATCCCTGGGGTAAATTCAGGCCAAATTGGGCAGGCCCCTACATACTGAAGAAAATCCTCTCTAGAGGCAATGTCATCTTATCAAACATAGATGGCAACCAGTTCACCAATCCATGCAACTTGGATCAACTCAAAATATACATTGTGTGAATGCATTCAGGCATTAACACTAGAAATATTGCTCCTTATGTCACCGTTGAGGCCAAACTACGATGACTGACTGTAACAGTCTATTTTTCAGTGTCTTTTGCAGTGTCAATAATAGTGATTTATCGGTCTATGAATACTACCATCGGTCCGGGACTTGATATTATTTTGGTCCAAAAAAATTACTATGCATGTCTAATGTTTTATTTAATATTTTTGGAGCATGTTTGCATGATTTAGGCGGGTAGAAAATACTTCATGAATATTTTTGGAGAATTGAGGTATTTAATAAATAGTGTTTTCTAGTGTAGTGTATTAAGGAATAATTGAGAAATTATTTTTATGGAGTTAATTTAATGAATTGGTGGAGTTAAATAATAATTAGAGGAGAATTAATTGATGAATATTTAGAGCCCTTGGATGAGAATACTAGAGACTTAATCTTAGCCATCCACTTGACATAAAATTAAGAAGTCAAGTTTGACTTT
>CANUEX010111712.1:0-26695 GCA_948099535.1 Jatropha multifida | reverse complement strand
GCCTAAGCAACAAACTTAATATATAATTTCAAATACCGAAATCAAATACAAAAATATCAAAAGTATACAGATTAAATTAAGATATCTCGAAAATCATAAATAAGTTCATTCTTAAAAATAAATTCATAATCTGACAAAAGTAAGAAAAATTTCATAAATACAAATATATCTCCGATTCCTTTTTAACAAAATAAGATTACGTTCTTAGTTAAAAAATTCATAAATACAAATATATCTTCGCTTTTTTATAGCATAATAAAATTTTATTCTTAATTAAGGGCTCGTACATATACAGAAAAGAAATATAACCAGATATTTAATCGTGGCCCGTGAAATCGCCACCACATATCACATAACCGTGGCCTATGCAAGCACTACCACATATCATAATCGTGGCCTGTGCAAGCACTACCACAAATAATAAGCGCGTCCGCCTATTTATAAGGGCTGATAATCCTAGCATATGATCACAGCTTTCATATAACAAAATGGGCTGATAACCCGAGCATGCTCATATATCAATTTCAATCTCATTTTACTATATTTCAATCATATATGGTAGAGCCCATAAATAAATCTTTCTTTCACAAATAATCATGTTAATGATTCATAATTCTTTTCTCAAAACACTTTATCACTTAAATACTCATTATTTTAAAATTACTTAACTTACAACTTACTAAAATTATCACATTCACCTTTTTATTCAAACTTAATACATTCAAATAGACATATTCAAAATACTTATATATATATACTTAATATAGTATAAAAGTACTTAAATCAAGAAATTTCCAGCATTTTCATAAACCTGACCTTTATTGTGTTCTCAGGGTATAACTGAAGTTATAGGACTTTAAATTGAGTGAAAATTAATTCATTAGAAAGATAAGATAAAATTATAAAAATATCATGGAGGGACCATAGTCCAAATCATTTTCTAAGAGGATGAAAGAAACCCAAGAACACAAACCAACAATCCAAACACAATTCAGCTTGACCAATTTTGGTATGAAGATCATAAGTTGAGCTATAGGTATTCAAATTAGACACAAGAGGATGATTTAGAAAGCTAAGAAGTAGAAATACAACTTTTATGAGGAACACAAGATATTATCTTGCCATTTTAGTGGCCAAAATAGACAATCAATTTAGATATACGAATGAGACACCATAACAGAACCAATTTTGGTATTTAAATCATAAGTTGAGCTACAAGTATTGGAATTGAACATAAGAGGATGTTTTGAAAAGATAAGAAATAGAGCTACAACTTTCATGAAGAAGTCAGAAATGGATGGAAATTATAAAAGGGTAAAAAATGACTTCCGGTATCACCTAAGTACACCTCTAACATCAAAATTCATCAATTTAACCAAAACATACAAAGTTCTCAAAATTCCTTCAAAAACCTAAAATTGAAAACTTAAGAAAATGAAAGGAGAATTAGAATATTATTGCACTAACCTTCAAAACAAGCTTGAATAGGCTTAGAAATCCTTATTCCTTAACCTTTTCCTTCCCTTTAGAGGATGGTTCTCCAACCTCTTCAAAATAGCAAAACTAATCATTAAAATCAAGAAATGATTAAAGATGAAGATGGAGCATGATTTAAAGCATAATCTAACATATAAATACTATGAATTCCTTAATTAAATCCTTAGAACCAAAAATCACAACTTACTTAAAACTTGTGGTAAACTCCAATATCTTTGCTTCTAATCACCAAAAACCACCTTGTTAACTTAATTCTTCAAGTTTAATGGCAATACTATGGTTTAATTGATCTATTTTTAGTGTAGTTTGTAAGTAGAGAAATTGAAAGAAAATGGAGAAGAAGAAGAAACAAAGTGGCGTTGGAATGGGAGGAGAAGAAGAAGAAGAAGAAGTTGGATAAGTTTTGTTGACTAAGTCAACAAAACAAAAGTTGCTAATTCACCACAATTTGACAAGTGTGTTGCTTAGATCAAGTCAAGGTATTCTAATCCAAAGGCTTTAAATATTCACCAAATATTTCTCCATTAATTATTATTTAACTCCACTAATTAATTAATTTAATTCCATAAAAATAATTCCTCAATTTTCTTTAATACACTACACTAGAAAACACTATTCATTAAATATTTAAATTCCCCAAAAATATTCATGAAATATTTTCTACCCACTTAAATCATATAAACATACTCCAAATATTAAATAAATATAAAACATCAATAGTAATTTTTTCGGACAAAAATAATACAAAGTTTTGGACAGATGTTACTATTCACAGACCGATAATCTACTATTCACCAATAATTTATTACTTACTTTGTCATGAAAAATTTATATCTTAACTTTAATTAGTTAAGACTAATCACATAAAATCTAATTAACTCTACAAATATTAATTATGTTCAATATCAATATCGGGTCTAAATAAAATATTATTTCTCTCTCTAATGATGCCATTTATGACCTGTCCAAATAATACCATTTTAAGATCCGAAATTTTGGAGCGTTACATTATATGATTTATTTCGTCCAATTAAATCACCACAAGAAATATGGCTGGCCTTAGAAAATAAATACATTTCTGAAAAACAAGGCACAGACAAATTTCTAAGTATGAAATTCTTCAAATTTCAAATGATAGATGGCAAATCCATTTTTAATCAAGTTGATGAATTACTTGCATTAGTATCTAGACTAAAATATTTTAAAATTGATGTTTCTCAATCACTTCAAGTGGCTGCAGTGATTGCAAAATTACCAACCACTTGGAATGATTACAGAAAGAAATTATTGCATACTTCTGAGGAATTCACTATTGACCAATTGATAAAGCATGTTAGAATAGAAGAAAAAACGAGAACTCGTGAGAAAAAATATGCTTTGATATTAAATTCAAAAGTGAACGTTGCTGAGTCTAGAAAAACAAGCAATTCTGAAAATAAATTTGTAAAGAAAAGAAAATATGAAGGAGATTCTTCTAACAATAAGAAAAACAAAAGTTGTTTTCATTGTGGCAAAAAGCGACATTTTAAGAAAGAATGTAGGTTCTAGAAGAAAACTAAGGCAGAAGAAAAATATGGACAAAACAAAGCTAATGTTGTAGAGCAATATATTTCTCAGAATATTGTTGCTATGGTTACTGAGTGCAATATGGTAGCAAGTGAGAAATCTGCAGATTGGTGGTTTGATTCTGGTGCTACTATTCACATTTGCAACATCAAAATTTTTTTCAAAACCTATCAAGTTGCTGGAAATGATGACAAGGTACTAATGGGGAATCAAGATACTGCGAAAGTCCATGGAAAAGGAACAGTGGAACTGCAATTTACTTCGGGAAAGAAGCTCATCTTGCTAAATGTTTTCCATGTTCCTGATGTTAGAAAGAATCTATTTTCTGCCAATATTTTGAGTAAGAAAGGACTCAAGGTTGTAATAGAGGCAGAAAAAGTAATAATTTCAAAGAATGGTGTGTTTGTAGGACAAGGATACTCTTGTGATGGAATGTTTAAATTATCAATCAATAAAACTGATGTTTCTATTTATATTATTGAGTCTTCTTCTAGTTTATGGCATGCAAGATTAGCACATGTTAACTTTAGATCAATTAAATTTATGTCTAAACATGGTTTGATTCCTAATGTTAATAAGCATGATAAACAATGTGAAATATGCATACAAGCAAAGATGACTAAAAAACCATTTCCAAATAATGAAAGAACAATAAAATTACTTGAACTTGTGCATTCTGATATCTGTGAATTAAATGGTCATTTAACTAAAGGTGGGAACAAATATTTTATTACATTCATGAATGATCATTCTAGATTTACCTTTGTTTATTTAATGAGAATAAAATATCAAGCATTTGATATGTTTAAAAGTTACAAACTGTTAGTAGAAAATCAATTGGCAAAGAAAATTAAAATTTTAAGAAGTGATAGAGGAGGTGAATATTTTTCCAATGAATTCTCTGTATTTTGTAAAGATAACGGTTTGATTCACCAAGCAAGTGCACCATATACCCCACAACAAAATAGACCAGCAGAAAGAAAAAATAGAACATTGGTTGATATGATTAATGCTATGCTTCTACAAGCAAAATTACCAATGAATCTATGGGGAGAAGATTTATTAATTGCTTGTTTTGTTCATAATAGAATACCTTCAAAGAAATTTAAAGTTTCACCATATAAATTATGGAAAGGAAGAAAACCAAATTTAAATTTTTTAAGAGTATGGGGCTGTGTAGCCTACTATCGGGTTCTTGATCCTAAAAGAGAAAAATTAGGACCTAGAGGAATTAAAAGCATTTTTGTGGGATATGCTGAAAACTCAAAAGCATATAGATTATTAAATTTTGAATCGAATGTAATTATAGAGTCTAAAGATGTTGAGTTTATAGAAAAAAAGTTTATTGGTGATTCAAATTATAGTTCACATGACAATATGGAAAATAATCAACATCCTATAGTGACACAAAATGATAATATAGTAGGCTTTGGAAATACTACAATAGATCAAAATAATAATTCAAATCTGAATTTTTGTTCTTCTTCAAACAATAAAAGGAAGGCAATTGAAATTCCAAAAGAACTTAGGAGAAGTCAAAGAGCAAGAACAGAAAAGAATTTTGGATCTGATTTTATTTCTTCTCAAGCACTAGTCTTTTTAGTTGAAGGCAGTAGAGACCAAATAATGAATAAAATACCTATTATTTTAAATTTGGAAGAATATCCTAAAACTTATAAAGAAGCAATGGCTTCAAGAGACTCAGCTTTCTAGAAATAAGTGGTAAATGATGAAATGGATTCTCTTCTTTCAAATGGTACATGGATATTGGCAGATTTACCACCTAATTCTAAATCCATTGGATGTAAATGGGTGTTTAAACCAAAATTCAATACTGATGGTTCTCTACAAACTTTCAAAGCAAGACTAGTAGCTAAAGGTTTTAAACAAAAGGAAGGAGTGGATTATTTTGACACCTATGCTCCTGTAGCTAGAATTACTTCCATTAGAGTGTTGTTTGCATTAGCATCTATTTATAATTTATATATTCATCAAATGGATGTTAAAACAGCCTTTTTAAATGGTGATCTTCATGAAGAAGTTTATATGGAACAACTCGAAGGGTTTGCACTTCCTGGAAATGAGAAGAGAGTATGCAAATTAGTCAAGTCACTATATGGATTAAAACAAGCTCCTAAACAATGGCATGAAAAATTTGATTGTATAATTCAATTAAATGGCTTTAAACATAATGGAGTTGATAAATGTATTTATTCTAAGTTTACTAAAGACTATGGTGTAGTAGTGTGTCTTTATATCGATAATATGCTAATTATAATTACAAACATGCAAGGTGTAAATGATACTAAGAAATATCTAACTTCTCAATTTAAAATGAAAGATTTGGGAGAAGTAGATACTATCTTAGGAATTAAAATTAAAAAATGTAGTAGGGGTTTTACTTTGTGTCAAACTCACTACATTGATAAGGTTCTTTCAAAGTTTAATCATTTGAGTATTAAAGAGTTTAATACTCCTTATGATGTTACTAATAAATTAATTGAAAATCCTGGAAGATCCATCAGTCATTTAGATTATGCTAGTGCAATTGGTAGTCTAATGTATGTAATGCATTATACTAGACCTGATATAGCCTTTGCTGTTTGTAAACTTTCAATATACACTCATAATCCTAGTAGTGATCATTGGAAAGCCATAGGAAGAATTCTTGGATATCTTAAAAAAATAAAGACATATGCATTACTTTATGATAAATATCCTTCGATTTTAGAAGGATATTGTGATGCTAGTTGGATAACCAGTGCTAATGATAATAAGTCAACGTCTAGATGGATATTCACTTTAGGTGTAGGAGCTATTTCATGGGCTTCTAAGAAACAGACATGTGTAACTCATTCTATAATGGAATCTGAGTTTATTGCTCTAGCAGTAGCACGAAAAGAGGCAGAATGGCTGAGAAATTTATTACTAGACATAGCGTTGTGGCCACAACCAATGCTAGCTGTCTTAATACATTGTGATAGTGAAGCAACTATGTATAGAGCGTTTAGCAAGATATACAATGGTAAATTTAGACATATTGCTTTGAGACATGAATACATAAAACAACTGATTTCTAATGGTATTGTTACAGTTGTTTATGTAAGGTCTAAAGATAATCTTGTTGATCGATTAACTAAAGGGCTATCAAGAGATATGATATTAAGAACTACAAAAACTATGGGTCTAAAGATATTATAAATTATCATTGGGTAATAGAAACCTTACCTTTTTTATTGCATGGCAATTCTAAAGGTTCAAAAGGTAACAACAAGTTACTTAGTGATAGATAGTAAGTACTAAGAAAATATAGTACTTAAGTAAAATAGGGTGAGTATAATTTTCTCTTAATGAAGAAACAGGGTTCGAACATGAACTAAGGAAGTCCAAATATATTAACAACTTGGTTAAAGACTTCACCTATATAAACACATGAAGTGGTGCCGCTTCGATCAAAGTTGGACATACAAACATTGTAAGTGTTTATGAACTCAGGAAGAAGCACAAGGCCATAATAAGGTGCTTAAAATCATCGTGAACACTTTGAGAATTTGCTTTGTTTTTCAATTTAGGTGTGTAATTATTTCCAACTTGTCAGTTAAAGAAATTGAGGTTTAATAGATTAATGTCTAACCATCAAATTCGAAAAGATTTGAAATATTGATACAAGTAACAGGTTTAAATCGAAAGATACTTGTTATATACCTAAGTCTTAGAATCAAGCATATAATCACTAACTAAGTGGGGGATTGTTAGTGTAGTTAGTTGATTATACAAGTTGTGTTGTCCCATATGGAAAAGATACAAAATACAATATACTAAGTGTTTATAAACACTTAGTATAACTATTTAAATAAAATAGGTGGTGGAAAAATATGGAGAGAAACCAAAATTTGACTATAAAATATTTTATAGTCAAAAGATTGGGCACTTAGGCACTTGGGGCACTTGGGCCATGGACCTAAAATAATTTAAAGTTGTTGATAAATTTACAACTTTTTATTATTGATTATTTTAAATTTTAAAATTAATTAATTTCAGATTATTCATTTATTATTACTTAAATTCGAAATTAATTACTGATCAAGACAAATAACTGTTATTTAACAGTTATTAAATTTGATAAGAAGATAACTTCTTATGCCCGTTGAAAGTTGTTTACGACTGTTCAAAATCCCTAATCGATTATAAAAGTTCCCTTTTTTCAACTTGTACGACAACTTACTTTTTAATTCTCTTGTTCAATATTTTGCTTTGTAAAATCCTGGAGGAATACTGCAAACACCCATAATACAATATAGTGGGGCTTTAATTCCTTAAGGATAGTGAATACACTATCAAAGCAAACTTCAATTTCTGCAATCTATGTTTTATTTTTCTAATAGAGACAACCCATCTTTATTTTGTTTTTCTCCTGTTTTCTTTGTTTTGATCTTATTTTATTTGACCTTTTTTAATTCTACCAGTTTTGATGTTTTTGTTTGTGTTTTTCAAGTACTCTTTCCTTATAGGTCAATGTCTGGCACGCCCCAGCCATGCCAGATGGCACCCCCGTGCCAAATAGAGAGAAACTTCAGGTGCAAGTCAGTGTTTAGCATGCCCCAACCGTGCCAGACCGCACACCCGTGCTAAATAAGGCAAATTTGCACTTCAAAGTCAGACTCTAGCATGCCCAAGTTGTGCCAAAGAGCACGCCCATGCTGAATATAATGGAAAGACACCTGCAAGTCAGATGCTGGCACGCCCAAGCTGTGCCATAGAGCATGCCCGTGTCGTGCCAAATAAGAAAAAAACATTTGAGAGTTAGACTTTGCCATGCCCAAGCCGTGCCAGACCGCACGCCTATGCAAGTCTAGGTAGAAATCAACACTGAGAGTAAGACTCTAGCATGCCCAAGTCGTGCCAGACTACATGCCCGTGCCGAACCTAGGTACGTCTTTCAATTTATAGGTCAGTCTTTGGCACTCCCAAGCCGTGCCAGACTGCACGCCCGTGCCACGTCATGTTTTACTCATTTAAAACCATCTTTTTGGTTCCCGCGCAAACCCTAGCCCAAATTCTTTATAAAGTAACCTAACCCAATCTTTCCTTCCTCTCATAATCGGCACGACCACTCTCTCAAAACCTCCATTCTTCTTCTTCTTCTTCCACAACCACTCCATTACACTCTTTTCCCTCTCTTCCACCATGCCTCTAATATACAAAAGAAGTAGATTTGCTGCTTCCTTGGCTACAAGAGTTCGATCAACACCTTCTACTACTCCTCCTCCACCACCACCTCCACCCAAGGGACCACCTCCTCCACTATTCAAAATCGGGTCAAGGAAGCAACAAGAAAGGTACAATAAACTCTCTCTTGGCCCTATTCTCCCTAATTGCTTTTTGGATGAGCAAGCCTTAGAAAAGGTTAACCTTAGGAATGCTATTATAGAGCCTCTAAAAAGAATTGGGTGGGAGCAGTTTATTTCCATGAAAGATTTTGTGTATGCACCCTTGGCTTTGAAATTCTTGAGTTCTTTTTCTTCCACAATCTTTCCATTGGATGAAGAGTACCCTAGTAACATTAAGTTTAGGCATATTGGGAGGAACTATGAACTTTTAGTGAATGAAGTTAGCCATATATTTGGGTTTCCAACAGACAATGCCCTTAGGGTGATACCCAAAGATTTTTGCGATCGTATTACATGGACCGATCTAACTGGACTGAGTAATTATAATCCTAGGGTATCCAAAGCCTCCCATTTATGTAACCCAGCATATAGATACATTCACAAGCTTTTGGCTAACACCATCTTTGGTAGAAGTGAGAGTGATGGGGTGTTAGGATCCAATGAGTTGTATTTTATCTAGGCTATAGATCAAGGGATTTTACTCAATGTGGGTTTCTGGTTATGTCAATGTTGGGCTAGAATTGCACGGGCGAATAAAGGGGCTATAATGATGGGGTGTTTTATGACGCATATTGCCTCTTATTTGCATGTTTGGAACCCAGCTAGACCTATTTATGATATTGTTGGAGGTGGGAAGGGGACTAGGCTTGATCTGGATGTCATGTTACATATGAAGCTGGTTGAGAGAATAGAGGACACATACCGTGTTGTGGGAATCCAAGAAGAGAGGCATGTTCCCAACATTGGAGAGGATACAGGCGATTTGACTAGCATTGAAGAGGAGCAACCTCCAAGTTTTGAAATATTTACTGGAGCTAAAACTTCTAGAGTAGGTCCCTCTTTTCAGCGGCCATCCGATATGTCCAATGAAGAAGTCCTTACATGTTTAATGTCTCGAATGGACATGGTGGACACTCGATTCCAAGGGATGGAAAATATGATTTCTGACAGGTTCTCATCAATCGAGATTATGCATGGAGGACTTGAATCACGTCTGGACACTATGCAAAATCAATACCAAGGAATCAACAGTCAACTCCAGACATTGATTCAAATGTTGCAATAGTTGCCTCCACCACCTCCTCCTACAGATTGAGGCCTTGTTTAAACACTCTGATTTCAGTTGTTATTTTTTTAGTAATTGTTATTGTGTTTCTTTTGAATTATGTTTTTAGTTATGTTTTAGTTTGAATTATTTCTTTTCTTAACCAATTATCTTTATTTAATTTTTCTTTTTCATCTTCTAGCCATTAACTTCTATTTTATCTTCCATCTTTCATTGTATTCCTCAATACAATGGTGGCACCAGGTTATCGAACCATCTTTCTCTCATAATTCTTACATTAATTATTGAAGCATGACTTTAAGATGGGGGTTATAATCGTTTTCACATTGAGGACAATGTGCTAGATTAAGTTGGGAAAGGAAAATTTTTGCTATTTCGTTAGTTTAATTTGGTTGGAATGATTATAAGAAAAAATTAAAAATTATCATAATCTAATAACTTATTATAAATTTAGTTGTTTTACTATTATAGCATGTTTTTTTTTAAATTTGAACTTTTTAACTTAATAATATTTCATGTGTGAATATTTATTTTTAAGATTATAAACACCCATTTTTGAAATGATTATGATAGATATATATATGTCTTGATCAAAATTTAATTAACCTTGGCATTCCTATAACAAAATTGAAAATTTTTTTAAGACAAAATTTTAAAAGTGCTCACATTATTAAGAGATAATTTAGGCATTCTTTGTTAAACTACATGTTTTAGCCTAGACCACCATAAGTTAATTATAACCATTGCAACCGATTTGAAGCCTATAACCCAATATTTTTTTGTTACCCATATTAAAACCTAGCCATTTAAATCTATTTGTTTAAACTTTTACCCTGAGTGTGATCATGTATAGTTGAAAGATTTTATCTTATAGGAACATAGCAAGAAAACAAAAAGGGAGATATTGTTATGCAAACACTAGCAAGTGGAGAAATTAGAAGAAAAGAAAAAAACGAGAAGCACCCCAAGAAAAAAAATAATAATAATGATCAATCAAAAATTCAAGTTTGGGGAAATCTTAAGCAATGAACAAACTACTCAAGTATTATAAAAAGACCTTGCCAAAAGCATCTCTAGTAATAAGCTAGTGAGAAATTCTAAGATAATCTCCCACTGCGAATAAAGGTATATGTTTTCATGAAATCAAAATCTTAATATTATACATTTTTGCACACTTTGATTTCCTATATCCGTTTCTTTTGACTTAACTAAATCAACCCATAAGCCCCATTACAACCCTAGTAAAAGACCTTTTGATCTTGATAATGGTGTAGCACTTAAAATTGTGGAGAAGAGATAACTAATTTTGCCTATGGGAATGTTGAATTTAAATTAATCAACTATATTCCAAAGGTTAATAAGTTTTTGTGAAAATTCATATATTATTTATCATGATTTGATCAATTATTGATGTTGAAGTCTTGACAATCTATATTCATACTAGGAAATGTGTTTTGTTAAAATTTTAAATTTTTGCGAAAACATAGCTAGCATAGAAAACATTTGATTTATTTTCATGTTAATAGATTTTTTATATTTTTAAGATTGTAAATAATTATCTTCAACCATATTAAGCTTGTTTTGTTTTGTCTTATTTTGTTTTATTATTTGAGGACAAACAATGGTTTAAGTTTGAGGAATTTTGATAGGTCATATTTTTATAGAATTTTTAGCTTAGTTTTTGTTAGGAATTTTAGTATTTTTAATTACTTTGATTAGTTTTTCTTTAGATTTAATTATTTTTTCAATTAAGTTCCCTTAATTCTTGATAAGCTTGATTTGAAGGGTTTTTGGACAGAAAAATAGCCGAAATCACTGAAAAATTTAATAGGCCAAATTCCACTATTTAGCCCATGAAGATTTGAAGCCTAGATGGCCCAATTTGGATCCACTCGAGATTAATAGAAGAGCCACTATAGCAGTATTCAAGTCCAACCCATTGGAAGAAGACTCCTAATTAGAAAGGAATCCAAATAAAAAAATAGTTTCCTACACAGATTATGTTTCCTCCTAATTAAACTAGCTGTTTTCCTACTCGGATTCGGAGACACCCTATGAAGTCTATATAAAGAGAGATCACTACAGTAATAAGGGGGACATCGACTGATCATTGAATCTTAGATCTCAAATCTGGATTCTATTGTTTTTTTTAGTTTTCTCTCTTTGTAAGGTTTCAAGCAATCAAGTTCTGTAAAGAATTAAGGGAGTCGTCTACGCTATTGTTTGACTAGTTTTTATCTCTAAACTCTTGATCTTGTTTTATTTCCATTAATTCTTATTATTTATGGAATTATTTTCAGATTATATTGAGTTTTATTTAATTACTATGTTAAACTAAACTCTCATACTAGGGATTTGATATAACTTAACTTCTACCCCAATATATGATATTAGATTTGTTTTTCTTTATTCAAGTTATAAATTATTATTGAACTTAATGCTTCCAAGCAAGATTTCTCCCCTGGATTGATTTATTTCATTAATCGCTATTGGAAGAAGGGTTTTTGATAAGAAAAGGGTAATAAATTACATGGGAATAATAACTTGATGCGAAACCTATATGGTTTGACTCATGGAGGGTTTTCATAATTTAATGACCTTAGGTTATGAATTCTTAAACAAACCATAAAAACTTAATGATTTGATTCATGTTTGGTTGCGCTATTTTGAGATAGGTAATTAAATAGGATTAAAATAGCTAACAATAGATCGAAAGAGCTTGTTAGTGACTCTAGTGTTGTTTTCCCTACTTGAACAATTAAAATTGATTAGTAAACTAATAAAATAAATTGGGTAGAGTTAAGTGAAGTTAATATCCCTAGTAGCTTTTAAACCTTAATTTCTTTTCATCAAATACTTTTGTTTGAATTCTCTTTGTAGGTCCCAATAGGCAAATATCCAAGAGGGGGGGTGAATTGGTATTTTAAAAAACTATCTTTTTTAAGAATATTATAATCACAGTAGAAACAACTCATATACCAACTCAGATCAGATAGCAATAATGTATGAAGCATTAAAACATTCAATCTCATTTACCCCATGCATTAGAACAAATTGCTTAACTAGTGCAGAAAATAGCTCACTAAAATTAGTCTACAGAAATACTACAAGACAGCAACTGATTTAGCCAAACTCAGAAGTTAATATTCATTGTGCAGTACTAATAACAGTGTTGATTCATTAAACATAAATGAGCAATCAAGCAAATATGTGAGAGTGTGTGTAATAGTCAAGAGAAGAAAGAGTAGAAAAATAAAACAGCCATTTTTATAGTGGTTTCGCACTTTTCTCACCTACATCCACTCCTCAAGAATCCATCTTGAGTTCCTCCACTATCAATTCTTTTAAAGGGAAAGAGTAAAGCCTATTACAATGATATAGTTCAACACCTAGAGCTAACCATTACCCATAAGTTTTTCAAAGAACTTATAAACTTACCCTTTCTAGTTTTTGTTAAAGAACTAGATAAAACTTAACCCCACTAGTTTTTACTTAAGAACTAGTAAACTTACAAGGTTTTTCTCTTTACACAGAAGAGGGGTGCTTGATTACCCAAACTGCACAAGCTTCACACAAGCTTTGCTCACACAAGGTTTTTCAGTTAAGTTTTTCCTATACTCTATTTTAGATTACACAAACCTATAATAGAAAGAGAGTTATGCACATTTAAGCTTAGGAAAGAGATTTTAAAAGGTTTTCAAATCAGTTTTGAAAAATCTCTCTCAACAGAATTACTGTTCATCTTCTTCCTTTAAACGTGAAGCATTGACAGCATAAAGAAGAAGAAGAAGAAGATCAAGAAGAAGTGACAGGATTGAGATGAGTGTTTTTGAAATTTGAAACCAGTAAACACAAACTTCTTCTCAAAACAACCAGTTTTCTCTTCGTTAGAAATTGTTCATGAAAAATCAAAAAGAAGAAGAGAGAGATGAGAGGATTTGAATAATAACACTCAAGATCAGTTTTTCACTTTCATACCTGAAAATATCTGTCAGCTCATGTTTTAAATCATACCAGATTTTTCTTCCCGTTAGATAGAAGATTTTAACGTTAGAAGAAGAAAAGAAAGAAAGGAAATGACGGCAGCACTTTTTGCAAGAAAGGGGGAAGAGTTGGGCTTATGATTTTTATATAGAAATGGGTCTTTTCAAATTACAAAGCCCAAGATAATTTTGAGTTTCATTTTTTCCTCCAAAATCTTTTTACCCAAACGAGATGTATTTTAATTTTGAAAGATGAAGTTTGAAATGCATTTTCCCTCTTAATATTTCAAGAAATATTATCTTATCAAAAATGTCTCTTTTAAGTAGATGTTTTATAAATATAAGAAAGATTATTTTGATTTAGCTATAATAGACACGACTTATCTTTCTATTTTAACAACTTGAACTAGACTAAGTTAAACTAGGCTAACTTACAAATTACATTGCCTCTAATTCTTCAAGTAGCCTTATTTGTCTTCAATTGAATAAGCTTTAGTCTTCAATTTGATGAAAATCCTTCAATTAATTTCTGCAAAAGACCTTAGAAGCAAACTATATAATAATTTATTTCGATTTATTATTTTTGTTTATCATCAAAAAATTAAGGTTGTAAAAGCCCTTGAGCCAACACTCTTCTACTATTTTATTTTACTTTACTTTTACAAATAACCTCTTTATTATCATTTAAATAATAGTAGATTAAAATAATTTTGGTACTTGGTTTACAATCTCCATGGGACGATACTCTGCTCACTCTTTATTACTTATTGCGATTTCGTGCACTTGCGAAAATTGCTGTCACTGACCCTGCTCACCACAACTACCCAAATCACCCCGAATCCAAGAGCTTACCACCTGCATCGACCGATGAGGAGGAACCTGCAACCAATTGCCCCACCCAAACACTAGATCCTTTGATTGTTTGTGGAGACGAACATCATAAACTCTATCAGTATGACCCAACTTACCACATAGAAAGCATAATACAGAGAGCTTTTCATATTGGAATTGAACATAAAAGACGTCCCCCTTAGCATTGATTATTTTCTTACTTCATTTCAATGTTTGGCGAATATCTAGTGTGATGCAAATACGCATATATCGAACTTCTATCCATCGACTCAGCACCTTAGTAACATAGACCCAAAAGGCCCCAACAAAATTACCCAAATCTTGAACCATTGTTTCCGTCATGAACCTCGGTGGAACATCATGGACTTGGACCCAATAATCACAGAAAATCAATGGAACAGTAAGAGGATCCTCCGTCTCCTCCAACCAACACCAAATCAAGAGGTGTCTATTAAACATCCATGGAGAATCATCACAGGCCTTAGATATATCCACTTCATTGAAAAAATACAATTTTACCCCCAATTCAGTGGTCGTAATACCCCCAATAGGATGCCACAGATCTACTAACATATTATGCATCGATGGGAAGTGAATGGGGCTCATAGTAAAGAACATCCCCACCATACATAACTCATATTTAGGGGAAGCTACAACAATGGTTGTAGCCATATGCAACGCCTCCTCTTCAGCATCATCAATAGACATGGATGCCAAAGCCTGATCCATCACTCAAAAATAACAACTAGGGAAAATAGGATTCAGAAAAAATGAGGAAAGAAAGGTAGTTTTTGGAAGACACTAGGGTTTAGGGGGAGCTGAACCATTATGGAGAGACTCTAAAAAAGGAGAGAATTCTATTAAATAAGATCCATTGAAGGAATTAAATGATATAAACGTTTGCACTGTGAAGCAATCGGGATTGACTAATAGCTTGAGCACACTAGGTATTAAAGTCTACCAACTATAGAAGTAATTATGCTACCTAAATTTCTAACCAAAAGACTAAGGTTTGGATCCACAATAGATGTTTTACTGGCTACTAAAAATTACTTTTATTGAAAATACTATATTAATAATAATTGTGATTGAGAAAAGAAAATTGATAAATATTTAAAAAGAAATACAATGAACATAAAAGAAATTGAAATTGACATTGAAATTGCTTGAGAATTGTAATTGAATTACTTTTGAGTTTTATTTTTGGAGTTGATTGTTGGGGGCTCTATTTAGTGTTTAAGTTTGCTTTTATAACCATGGGTTGACTTTTAATGGTTCTATGATAATGTCTCATAGTAGTCATAATGCAATAAGTCAATAAGTTTTGCTTTAATTCATTCTTTAACAAGATGTTAATGGACGTAACTCTTGGAATTTCAAGAGTACCTAGGTTTACATCTTCCAGAAGATCCTAAATACCTATAAAAAAAAATCATCTAGCTTGTTTAGTGCAGGACCAATTTCACAAAGTAGTATCGCATTTGGTTGCTTTTCCTCTAGTTCTTTTTCAAAACCTTAGCTCCAACAACTTCATGAGTCTCATCTATAACCATTATATCAAAGAGTTATTACATATAAACTCTGGAGATATACTAACACCTCATCAATATGTTTACAGTATCTAATCATGAAGCTTCTCAATGAGAATCTCCTCCATTGGCCTTTAATATGGAACAATGGCTAAGGATCCTAGAGATCTAGTTAAATCATTACTGTCTCTAGCCAAATTACTCCCCTCTAGGTTAGAATAATCAACTTTCTTAACAATAACATCATCTGGTTCTTTGGTTTCTTCTCTTGGTGAACCAGACTCTTCAAGATCATTAACATATGAATAATCCACTTCTTTTGGTGCCCTCTTTGTCTTCTGATACTTCTAGAACTTAGATGTTAACTTCATATACATTGCACCTAGAGGAAAGCAGCCTGGATTAGTTTTCCATATGCTCGTCTCGGGTACACTTTCTACTCCCCCTTCTCTCTTGTGTTAAACTTGGGCTAGACCTCTAACTTCTTTAATTGATTAATATAGTCCTGAATAGCATTCCTAAAAGCAAAGAAATTATTAGTAGCATGACTCCAGGTATCGTGATACTTACAGTAATCTCTTCCTTTCAGTTCTTCTTTGGTGGGGATCTTCAAATTAGCAAAAATACTAATAAACTTTTCCTTGAGTAGGAAATAAAAAATCTCGTCAGTCTTAGAGAGGCTAAAAGCATGTTGAGATTCAGTTTCAAAGTTCACCTAATAGTTCTTCTGTGAGCTTGCTTTTGCTAGTACTTTAAGACTGTAAGGAATACAAGAACCAGAATCGACTAGATAAACAATGGCCACTTCCTGATGAGTCTCATGGAAATAGGTACCCATAGTTGATCTCTTCCTCTGTGACTCTTTCCAGAGTAATTTCTCAAATCTACCATCTTTCCAACTAGGCATGACCATAGTTCAGTTTCAAACTAGAGTCAAATTAAAATCAAAAATCAACATTAAAGTATGGTAAATAGTTCTTGCTGTTGTGGAAGCATTGCTATTTTAACAATTACTATTATGTGAATAGTAAATATGTGTAATGAGCATGAACGATTGTACTAAAAATTACACCAAATAAATTCCCAATTAATTTAGAGTGGTCGTAGATAATCCCACTAAAATCCAACTATCTAGGTGTATAATTAATAGCACAATATTTCATACTACTATACACCCTAATAATATAGCTTCAAAATAAATTGCACAATGAAAAGTTATAAAATAGACAAATAAGGAGACTCACCAATTTAATGAGGTTTGGCCAATTTTTCCTACGTCTTCGAACACTACTCAGTTTAATATTTCTCTAATTTAGAAATATTACAAATGGAGAGAAGAGACAATTAAGCCAATTGATAGGCTATTTTTGTTCTGCAATTTTGGGATATAAACATAGGAGGGGGAGGCTTGCTTTTATAGCGAAAGCCCACCCCTTTAGTTGCTCAAATTCCCGATGTGGGAATTGAGCCACTGAAGTTAATACTTGGTTCTAAAACGTAATTGAAACTTTGTACTTAAGATTTAGTTTCAATTCTTCATTTTTTAAAATTGGAACCGATGATTTTGGTTTAAGATCAGTTGTTCCAGTTTGAAACAGTGAAAAATCAGTTGAAAATAACTTAAAATTTTATTATAAAGTTGATTTAGTTTTTCTTCAATAATAATATTTATTATTCTTATTATTATTTTTATTCTCATCATCATCGTCATCGATTCAAGCTATAAATATACAAAAGAATTTTATAAAGATTGAAATGAATTATCTAAGTTCGGTTCAAAATCAAAACTGATGGTTTCAAAGTTGTCTTAAAAATTGCCTAAAAGCAGTTCGGTTTTAATTCTACCTTTTTTATAACTAGAACTGAAAATTCTAAAATCAAAAACCCACAATTCTAGAACTATGGTCATACTTTTTCTAGCAAGCTCATATAAGTCTATGAACCCCATCCTCTAAAAATTCTTTCTTAGTTTGAAGTATAAGCTGCGTTGTGCCATCTTCACAAATTCTGCTTCTGGTAAGAATACTTTACATTAGTTTCTTAACTTTTTGAATCTGGGAATGAATGCCTTTGCTGACTTACCACGTTTGCATCAACCTCGATAGCTTAGCTACACATACTTTAGGTTTAGCCTGAAAGATTTATGTAAGGAACAGTCTCTCCAATTCCTACAAAGTACAAATAGAATTCTTAGGAAGCAACGAGTAGTAGGTAAAGACACTACCTGTAAGAGAATTCAATAATAACCTGACCTTATAATAAGGAAATTTTTTCAAGTTTACCAGTTTCCCATATATGCAATATGCTTCAGAGTAAATTGTCCATTCTCCCCAAAAAATAAAGTAAAAGTTAGGATCTTAGATCCTTTAGGTTAAGGATTGTCTCTACCAACTGCTTCAGGATACTAATGATGAAATTTTGTGCAGCCAATTTGTCTAAAGCCAAGCCCATAAAGTTCTTATATCACATCCCTTAAGGCTTCCATAATAACTTAAGGAGCAGAAGGAATAAGGTTCCCTAGAATTGGAGCGGTTGGAATACATGTTGGTGACACAAAAGACACTGTTCCCTTGGAATCCTAACTTTCCCTAAACCAACTGTCACCTAGGGCACCTGGTGTATTGGTACATCTCATAAGTGATGTACTTCGAATGATTTGTAGGATTTGTGTGACTATGGGTTTGAGGAATGAAAATATTTTATTTTCCTCTATATTTTTCGATACAATGTTGTAGGAATATATAGAGTGTACAAGTTAATGAGAAGCATGGTTATGGGGATATGAACAAGATGAATATTTAAATAAATCAAGTCACATGTATACTTAGATGTTTAACTCTATAGATTATTGATTGTGTGAATATTCTATAACTGGTGCCTGTTGATATTTCTCCATAACTAAATGCTATAATTTCTCCTTAATATGCCCCCGCAGGATGGTGTTCCCATCAGAGACACCAATCTTGGAATGATATTGCAGTAGTTATTGCTTTGTTTGAGGCTTGTTTAAGAGATATGCCAGTTGATCTTTACTCGAGACATGTTGTATAGGAAGTTGCCCAGTGGTAACTTTTTCACTAGCAAAATGATAGTCTAGAGCTAAGTGCTTCATTCTGGAGTGAAAAATTAGATTTGCATGAAAATATGTTACAATAATATTATCACAAAAGATGATTGGTGGTTGGGCTGTCATTATGAGTGTAAGAAGCAATGAACCATAAAAATTTTAGAGTTGTTGTGGCAATTGCGTGATATTCAGCTTCAGTGGAAGAGCATGCTATTGTCCGCTGCCTTTTAAAAGTCCATGAAATAAGAGTTTCTCCAAGATATATAACATGAGCACTTGTGGATAGAAATTTGCCTTTATCACCAGCCTAATCCATATCAGATAAGGCTACAAGAGTGAGCTTTTTATTTGGACGTAGATAAAGACCATGATATACAGTATGTTTCAAGTATCATAGAATTCTCTTTGGTGCTTGCCAATGAAACTCTTTTGGCTAATGCGTGTATTAACAAGTTTATTGACGACATAACTTATGCCAGGTCACATGAAGGATAAGTATTGAAGAGAGCTAATAGTACTTATACATCATCAGGCATCTATGGAGGGATTACCATCATAAAGTTGAAGAGATTCAATAGTTGCCATTAGTGAATCTATAGGTTTAGCATCAACCATTTTGCCACGGATAAGCAAATCTTGTATGTATTGATGTTGTGATAGGGAAAATCCATCATTAATGCGAGTAATTGATATCCTAAGAAAGTAATGGAGTGGTGCTGGCTCTTTAATGGAGAATCATTCAGACAAGATATAGATGAGTTGGGTGATAAGGTTCGCATAGTTACTAGTGACTATTAAGCCATCAACATGGACCAAGAAGTACATAAGGCAACCATCTTCAGAATAAATGACCAAAGATGCATCAGCTTTAAAATTGGTGAAGCCAAATGAGAGAAGGAAATCTTATAAAGCTTTCTACCACATGCGCGTAGCCTGCTTTAAGCCATAAATCGATTTTTGAAGCCTACAAACAAAGGAAGGGTGATTAGTAACAAGACCAGAAGGTTGGTCCATGTAAACTTCTTTATGAAGAGGGCCATGAAGAAATGCATTATTCACATCCAGTTCTTGAATATCCCATCGATTTGAGATTGCAATAGTTAGAATAGTCCATATAGTCATTGGTTTTACAATTGGACTAAATATTTCATAATGATCTATGCTCAGTTTTTTATGGAAGCCCTTTAAACTGGCTTTTCTTTATACTGTTCCACACTACCATCAGAGTTTTATTTAACATGAAATATCCATTTGCACCCAATTGTATGTTCGCTCGATGGGAGTTGGACAAGACTCCATGTGTCATTTTATAATAGTGCCTTGAATTCAGCAGACATAGCTTCACGACAGTTGGGATCTTTTATAGCTTGAATAACACAAGCTGGCCCTAGACTGAGTGGGAATTAATGTTTAAAGGTGTGGTGGAACTATTTGGGTTTAAAGATATGATTCACGGATCAAGTTATCATCTAGTGAGTATGAAAAGGTTGAGAAGGACTATTTACAAATGGTTTTTATGTGTGGTCATGTTGCGAAGGAGTTGATGATAAGGCTACTATGGCATTACAAGAATCAGAGTTAGAGTGGCATACCTAAGTGGAAGATGAAGGAGAGTCCATCACGCCTTACTATAATTTTATATGAGAAGATCCATGTTGGAGTGGGACGGTATAAAAGGTGGGTGTTTGAGAGGCAGTGGAAATATATTTTATGGATGACAAATGGTCAAATCTTAGGAATTAGAGGTTGGTTGTGGCATACGGGAATTGATGCTCATAAAAAATGACAAGGCATGAGGTATAGATTCTACCTGTTTTGAACTCAAAACATAAGTATGCACTTTGATTGGGAGAGTAGCCAAGAAAGAGATAAGGAAAAGATTTTTATTGTAGTATGTGTCTAGTGTAAGGGCATAGTCATCCAAAATTTCTCAGTTTTTCATAGTTGGGTATTTGAAATCATGTAATTTTTTTTGGAGAAGATATGCAAAGGACAGAGGTAGGAAGACAATTGATGAGATAGCGTGTCGTTTGGAAGGCATACAACTAAAAATAGGTTGGAAGAGAAGCAATGTAAAGAAGGGTAAGGCCTGTTTCAACTATGTGTCTATGCATTCTTTCATAAATCCCATTATGTTGTGGTGCATGTGGTGGATGAGAAGGTACTGGATCCCATTTTGTTCAAGAATGGATTTTAAAGGAAGAAATTCACCTCCACCATCTATATAGATTTTAATAATTGGTTTTTAGAACAATTTCTCCACTTGAGCCTTGAATTTTTTGAAAAATAATGGCCACATCAAATTTATTTTTGAGTGGAAAAAGCCAAGTGTATCTAGTGTGGTGATCAACAAATATAACATTGTAGCAGTAATTGTCAAGAGAGGTGATGGGAGTTGGGCCCCACACATCAGAATGCACAAGTTCTAATGGACTATTGGACATAAGAGTTAAGCTACCAAATGGTAGTTTATGAATTTTATTACATAAGCAAGATTCACATGACTTATACTCAGAGGGAACATAAATTAAAAATTATTTTGTAGTTGGTGAAGAATAGTTTAGGATAGGTGACCAAGTCTATTGTGCCAATTGATTATGGTGGTGGTGGCTGATGCAGTAGGTAAAGATGGATGGTTCTTCATTGAGCACTCATAGAAACCATTCCTATTCTGACCTTGAATGATGAGTGCCCCAGTGTTGAGATCCTTCACAATGAAATAGAACAGAAAAAATTCAATAGAGACGCTATTAGAATGACAAAATTGAGAAACATAAATTTTTTTTTTTTTTTTGCATAAAAGGAACACATAACACATCAGTTAAAGAGAATGAGTTTTTAAGATGGGGAATGTGGGTGCGTTTGATATGAGTGATAGCCAAACCTGTGTCGTCACCTATCAAGATTTCATTGGGACCATTATATTCGGAATCGATTGTGAGATTGCTAAGATCACTTGTGATATGATGTGAGGCTACGATGTCCATAAGCCATGGAAGGATTATTTTTGGATGGTGCAGTAGTATTTGAAGTGAGTATATACGAGGATCCAATTTTGATTCAGAAGCATAATTTCGATTCAAAAGCATTATTTACAAAATGACCATAGTGGTCACAAAATGGAGATTGTACCTAACCAATATGGTGAAAAAAATTATTGCATCCTCGACCACGTCCTCTAGTGTGAGACAAGTTGTTATTGTATGGGATATAGGATTGTCTTTATTATGAGCAATATCTTTAATTGGTGGGCCTCTTCTGGTTACAGTTACAGTAATAAAAGTGGAGTCTTGTGTATTTTCTCATTGGAGAAAATACTAAAAATCTGTAAGTTTGTCATGAAGTTCCTTATATGAAATAGGTGATTCTCTTGCTTGGATTTCTGTGGTAATTTCTTTAAATTCATAGCCAACTCCGTTAAGAATATAAATAGTGAGATCAACATCTCGAATCAATGAGAGCTAACTCTTCAGCCATGACTTTGATACCTTGGATGGTTCTGATAATTTTTAGAGCTACGAGGAGTTGAAAGCTCTTCTTTTAAATATGTGACTCGAGATCGGGATTTGTTAGCAAAAAAATGATCTAATTTTTGCCATGCCTCATGAGATGCTTTCGAGGCTGAGATGAGAGAGATTAATGATTTTGAAACTGAGGTGAGGATTGCATGAAGGATGAGGATGTCTTATCAAAGCCATAGATTGTGAAGTGGATTGGGTGTTTTTGCAATTTCATTTGTAATGGTGGATGAGAGACATGGAAGTGAGCCATCTACATATCCTAGAAGATCAAATCTAGTAAGAAGAGCAACAAATTATGCACACCATGATGTATAGTTATTGGAGGTCAATTTGAGAGGAAGTTGGTTGGCTATATTGATGAAGATAAGGATATTTTTTTATGTGAGGTAAATATTGGTCGACTTATTTTTGGGTGGATTAGGAATGATTGTGGAGTTCTCTTGTGGGATTTCAACCATTTTTTTTATGTTTTACTCGTTAGAGTATAGCAGCTTGATATCATGAAAATATTTTAGTTTGTTCTATATTTTTCAGTACAATGGTGTAGGAATTTATAGTATAAAAGTCAATGAGAAGCATGATTATGGGGATATGACCAAGATGAATATGTAAACAAATCAAGTTACAGCTATACATGGACATTTGACCTTACAAAATACTGATTGTATGAGTATTTCATAACTGGTGCTTGCTGATATTTCTTCATAATTGAATGCTATAATTTCTCCTTAATAAGGAAAAATTTTAAGGTTGCTAGTGGGGTGGCTAGACTACAATGACGATTCAAAATGGAATGTCTCTCGCTCCTCCCTTTTGTGCGGAGATTGGTACCTCTCCTCTAGTTGGACATGACTTGCATCAATGCCCTCTAGGCAATCTCGAGGCTAGTGCCCCTAGGATCTTTGTTGTTCTTGAAAGCAAAATCTAATTATTCACCCTTGGTGACCTATCGACCAATAGGTGATGGAATGACAAGAAATCCAGGAGAAGAATTCTTCTCAAAGATCATTTCATCATTTCCAAGATATTCTTTTTATGCTTTTTAATGTCTTTCTTCAAATCTTCAGCAATAAATAAAGAGTCAATAACATAAAAAGATATAAAAACCACTAACCTTGCTCTTGGTTCTATTCAACAACCAAGGTACATTCAGTTTCTATGGGTTTGGATTGAGAGTCTAAATCTCTTTTTCGTCATAAGGATTAGATCCTCCTTCAATATGTTCTGAATTCTATAGAATAAAAGTTTCAAAACCTGCAGTAGGTCCTTCATCTGAGTCCAATGACCCAACAACCTTCTTTTGAGATTGTATTTTTTGAGGCACGAATGAACCTTAGAGGCATAATTTAGAAAACAAAAGGAAATGAAAGTATCATTAATGGTGTCTTATCAAGCGCGCAACCAATTTTTTGCATTGTGAAACAATTGAGGCTAATTAATAGCTTGAGCGTGCAAGTATTGAAGTCTACCAACTATAAAAGCAATTGTGCTACCTGAACTTCGAATCAAAAGACAAAGTGGTTTTAGATTCACAATAATCACTTTATTGACTATTGAAAATAAATAGATAGTGCTTGAAAATTAAAGATTGTAGAAAGCTTTTTAAATGAAAGAGATTGCTTGAATTGAAAATGTTGTATTAACAATGATTGCGATTGAGAAAAGAAAATTAACAAATACTAAAAAACAGAAATACAATGAACTTAAAGAGAGTGAAATTGAAATTGCTTGAGAATTGTAGTTGAGTTGTTCTTGAGTTTGATTTCGGAGTTGATTGTTGGGGCCTCTTCTTGGTGTTTAAGCTCAGTGTTTATAGGTATCTGGCCACTAATACTTTACGTGTATGATATCTCAACTGCCCAAGTAATTGCTCATGTTATGGTAACTTCTTTTCATCGTGCATCATGCGGGCAATTTTTGAATCCTACTAACCTCTCCATATATTTAGCTAGAATTAATTAATTAATAGGCTTCTAATATTTAAAGACATAATAAATTAATTCAATCCAAACAAATTAAATTTACAATTCAAGCCATAGTCCATAAAATCAAAATATGGTGTAAATAAATTGATATTTTATTTAAATTAAGGAGTATTTTATGATAATTTTTGTGATTTAATTATTTTATTAATTACAGCTTAAAAACGTTAAGAGCTATATAAAAATAGAGAGAGGAAACGATTTTATTAAAAAAATAAGAGAGGAAACAATTCAAGTACAAATCTTTTATGTATGTGGACAATAAAGTTTTTAACTTTAAAAGCCATAGTACTCTTCGGCAGCAACTTTTGAGTTAATTTTGTTCAAAACTCTATTTTTATTCATTTTAGCGTTTAATAATATATCTTTTATAATAACTTTTAAAATTTGAGGAAGTGTTTTATAAAATGTTTAATTTTTTAATGTTTAAGTTTTTAATTAAATTTTTTTCTTTTGAATTCAGGTAATTAAATAATTAATGTCTTTTTTTCATTTTAAATTAAACAGTTATTTTTACCGAATATTTTTTATTTAAACTGTTATATAAATAATTAATTTTAGTGATAGGTAGTAATTTTATCCGATTTGGTGAGTACTGCTTTGATCTAATTCAATTTTAGCAAATTTGGATAATAAATAAATAGGTTTGGGACATATTTAGATACTATTCATATCTATTGGATTTAACGACTCAGCTACATATTCAAATAAATATTTAAAATAATATTTTTAAAAGAAAATTATATCTGAACATTTTTTAATTATAACTAATACTATAATTATATTTATTTTTTATACTATATTTTTAATAAGTAAAAATACTATATTTTTTATACTATATTTTTATACTATAATAATTTCATAATTTTTACTTAATTTTTATTTTTAAAAATTAAAATAAAAAATATTTTTAATTCTAAACCAGTATCTAAATAGGTTTTGGTATTTAAATTGTTAATTATAATCAGGTTTGCGATGAGGATACCCGCTCCGATCTAATTCGATTTTAGCGGATTTGGGTAGTAAATAAACATGTTTGAAATTAGTTCAAATAGTATTTTTAGTACCGGTATCTGTTGGGTTCAAAAATTCGGGTACTCATTATGCGTTACTCGTTTAATAAATTTTTAAAAAATATTTAAAATAATATTTTTTTAAAGGAAAATTATATATGAACTCGTTTAATTATAATAATGCCATAATTATATTTATTTTTTTATATTATATTTTTAATAAATCAAAATAATAATTTTATAATTTTTACTTAATTTTCATTCTTAAAAATGAAAATAAAAATACTTTTAATATTAAATAAATATTTAATATAGATAATTATAATCATATTTAAGATGAGCTATGTTATTAAAGATAAATTTTAAATAAATTCAAAAGGGTACAGATAATTTAATTCGGATTGAAATTTAGGTATTATATTATAAACGGGCGGATCCGTTACCATCTCCAGTCAAAGTGGGTGATGACCTTAGGAGCTGGCTGGCATGCTCTTCTTTCTTTCCTCACATGGAATGTGTATAAAGCAAATAACGTGCACATATTAGATTTGATTAGGCAAGCAAATAATGTTTAACACATGCTTAACGTGAAAGCAAGAAACGGATGTCAAGAGTGTGACGTTTTTTGACTAATTGAAAACGCAAAGTGGATCTTTTAGGCGGCTTTATCACTTTTTATTTTAATATAGAAATTGGTGCTCTAATCATTCTTGTTTTTTAATTCAACACCTTATCCTAAAAGGGTAAAAACAAAACAGAAATTTAAAAATAAATAATATGATACGATAGCTTATTATATTCAAATTAGGCAAAAGTCCGCGTTAGCGGGTTGTTTTATTATTTTATTATCGTACATTATTATAATACCCTGAAATTTTATTTCAAAATATTTTCATTTAAATTTAAATTGTAAATTATTAGCCAATAATATTACGCCACGTAATATTATGGGGATCGAAAATCATTTTGGTTCACCCGAAAATTTATTGAATAATCATTAATCTATTAAAATCGGACCAATATTTCTTTAATTGGACCGAATTAATTTAAATTAGACCCGAATCAGATATTTTCGAAAAACACTGTGCGTATAATACCCTGAAATTTTTATTTCAAAACATTCCCATTTAAATTTAAATTGTAAATTATTAGCCAATAATATTACGCCACGTAATATTATGGGGATCGAAAATCATTTTGGTTCGCCCGAAAATTTATTGAATAACCAT
>CANUEX010111674.1:0-35416 GCA_948099535.1 Jatropha multifida | reverse complement strand
TCATCCAATGGCTCTAAATATTCCTCAAATAATTCATTTCTAAATATTATTTAACTCCACAAATTAATTAAATTAACTTTTCAAAAATAATTCACCATTTATTCCTTAATATACCACAATAAAAAATAATATTCACTAGTTGTCGCAATTCTCCAAAAATATTCATGAAATATTCTCTACCCATCTAAATCATGCAAATATGCTCCAAAAATATTAATTAACATACTAGACACATGTAGTAATTTTTCCGGACCGAAATAATACTATGTCCCAGACTGATGGTACTATTCACAGACCGGTAAATCACTATTACCGACACTGAAAAAGACACTGAAAAATAGTCTGTTACATCAGACCCATTTTTGTCTTTAATTTTCAAATCAAACTCTTGTAGCAACAAAATTGATCTTATCAACCTCAGTTTAGCCTCTTTCTTTTTCAATAAATACCGTAAAGCTGCATGATCATAAAACACAATAAACTTAGTGCCAAGTAAATAAGAATAGAATTTTTCTAAAGTAAATACAATAGCTAATAGTTTTTTTTCCATTGTAGAGTAGTTGCATTTAGCACTATCAAGTGTCCTAGAAGCATAGTAGATGACATGAGGTTCTTTTCCAATTCTTTGCCCAAGGACAGCCCCTATGGTGTAATTGCTAGCATTGCACATTATTTTAAATAGAAAATTTCAATTTGGAGCTTGAATAATAGGGGTTGAAATTAGCTTTTCTTTGAGTATGTCAAATGCTTTCTTGGAAGCTTAATCAAACTCAAAAGTTATACCCTTTTGCAAGAGTCGACATAAGGGTTGAGTGATCTTTGAGAAATCCTTGATAAATCACCAATAGAAACTTCCATGACCAAGAAAAGAATGAACTTTTTGCATACTCACGGGGTAAGGTAAAAACTTTATGACATCTATCTTTGCCTTATTTATCTCAATATTTTTGCAAACACAATATGTCCCAAAATAAGCCCGGGTGAACCACAAAATGATATTTTTCATAATTAAGAACTAGACTACACTCTGTGGAACTTTCTAAAACCTTTGTAAGATTTTCTAAACACTCACCAAAAGAATTACCATAGAATGTAAAATCATACATAAAAAATTCAATGATATTCTCTACATAATCTGAAAAGATTCTTACTATACACCTTTGGGATATAGTTGGGGCATTGCAAAGCTCAAAGAGCATCAACCGATAAGTGAAAGTTCCAAATGGATAGGTGAATGTTGTCTTCTCTTAATTCTCGGGTGCAACCGAAAACTGGTCAAAACTTGAATATTCATCAAGACAATAATAATGAGTTCTACCAGTTAATCTTTCAAGCATTTGGTCAATGAATGGAAGTCGGAAGTGGTCATTTCTAGTTGATGCATTTAATTTTCTATATCAATGCAAACCCTCCATTCGTTTTAAACTTGAGTAGGCACCAACTCACCATCACTGTTCTCTACCAGGATGATCCCGTTTTCTTAAGTCCTACCTGAACTGGACTCATCCACTTGCTCTCCGAAATCGGATAAATAACACCAGCATAAAAAAGCTTTACTGTTTCTTCCTTGACCACCTCCATCATAGGTGGATTAAGATGCCTCTATGCTTCTCTTCTTAGCTTGTTTTCTTCATCTAATAAGATATTGTGCATACATGTGGATGGGTTTATCCCTTTTATATCTGCAATGGTCAATCCAATTGCACTTTTATATTTTTTAAGAACTCAAATTAACCTCTCTTCTTCCTCCTTAGTGAGTATATTAGAAATTATTACCGGGAGGATGTCTCCTTCGCCCAAAAATACATATTTTATATGTTGGGGGCAGTAGCTTTGACTCCAATTTTGGTGCCTACAAAAATAGAGGGTAGAAGAGTAGGGTGAGATTTTGGTAAGTTAGAAAGAAGGCCATTACTCACCTTGGGTCCTTGTATCTCTAATGCAAATACTGCATCTCACAACTCATCTTCAATCACAAACTTCTTTACAAGTTTACTCTTTCCGAGTATAAACCATTACAAAGCACAACTTTAGGCTTGTCATCATCACTTAAATCAAATGTTTTTTCAATAAATGATTTAATAACATTTATGCTGAAAACAAAAGAAACAACATTGGGATATTTCATGGCATCATAAACATTAAATTTAATGACCTCACCATCAAATTCCATGGTCAATGTTCCATCATACACATCTATATTTGTTCTAGTAGTGCTAAGGAAAGGCCTTCCAAGCAAAATATCATATGAAGTGGGGGATTTATCATCTTCCATATCCAAAACATAAAAATTAGCTAGAAAAATTAGACCATTAACTTGTAATAAAATATATTTCAGCACTCCCTTGGAGCATACCATTGATATATTTGCAAGCATAATAATTACCTCAGTTTCTTTTAAAGGACTAGCTTTAATGAATAGTCATTTACTAATAAATAATCCTTAACATGCGTCTGAGATTCAATTTATCAAAAGCATTAGGAATGAAAAAGACCTAATTCTAACCAATAAACCACAATGTAATTTATTCAAATTAGATTATTTAGCTCCTGAATATAACTTAAAAATATGGTCCTTGTTAAGTGATAATAATTGCTACACATGTTAATGTCATGACCCGTTTCTATGGGCCGGACCGACACTAAGACTAGGGTAGACTTAAGGCCACCAAATCCAGTAGTAAGCCTAAACACTGCTTACATTTGAACAAGTCCAACAGAACATTTAACAGGTTGCCCATTATAATTTTAATGATCCTAACTACCATAAGACCATATTCCATTCACATAAATCAATTTTTTTTCAAATAATATTTATATACACTTGATATGGCTATTACATTCATAAAACGTCTATCATAACTATGGGTTTTCTATTATTGTACAAATATATTAAAGGATCCGAAATAGACATGATTCTATCTTACACATTTAGGCATGTCTTTATCCAACGCTGAAAAGAAGGAAGACTAATGTTTTAAGTGATTTATAATGGGTGAATATAAAATTCAGTAAATAAAAATATATAATACTAAACTCATGCATTCAGACGAATGGTATTTAAACTATTCTAGTTGAACAATCTCCATTCACACAATGTCAATCATAACATCCACAAACAACTGCAAGCATATGCACATCAAGTGGTTGTTAGTCAGTAAAATCACATTAACAAGACTATGCTCACCCTCAAGCATGCTTTAATATCCACGATATAATCCTATGGTCCTGTGAATCGTGTACCTGGGGAGCTTACCACCATTCAGGCAAAACAGATTCAAATATAACATTTTCCATAAAACATTTTCCCATGGTAAGCATTTTAATCTAGAGTGCATAAGGGGGACGCCACTCCCAGGGGGGCGCCACTCTCACCGCTTACGGCCAACTGTCAACATTCTCACCATATCCATGCTCTCAACTTAGGTGATTCACATCGTCCTAACTCCCACACAGCAACCACATATCATTATGCACAAAATAATTATTTATGATATTTATCAATGCACATCCATTCATCCATATACTATGCATACAAGAATTTAAAATAATAGACACAAGGTTTAAATAATTTATGTAATCATAAATTTAGTAAAGAATCATATATTATTACTCACCTGGAAGCAAGAATCTATTTCCTCTCGATCATTTAGAATTTCAAAACGATTTCTAGACAATCCTCAACTTATAATCAAATTCGAACACATTGCACTTTCAGTTTTCTTATCTCAAGTTCCTTATTGTTATTTAGATTCTTCACTATTTTTATTTCTATTCTATATTTATACTCTATTTTCGTTAAACGCTATTATTTATACTTTTAAAGCAAATCAGTTAATTAGATATCTTATAAGTTTATTCATTGTTTTAAAATCAATATTTTCTTAAACACATATTTAAATTTATTTATCCACTTTAATAATTAAAGAAATTATCAAATTTGCTTAAATCTATTTATTAAAATAATTACTCAGCTTATTTATTAAAATCATTTAATTAAAATTAATTTTTTGTTAGAAATCATATTTTACTTTTCAAACTAATTTAATAATTATCATTATGATTTCACTTAAAATAAGTTTTTATATCATTTTCTAAATTCATTGTATACATTTTCATATACTTAATTATTTTACTGAATAAATATAATATGGATTTGCAATGACAATTCTTAAATTACTTTACTTTGTTTGTTTTCAAAATACCACTTAAAATTTCATTTCCAAATGCTTTGCCAAAATCAAATCAATATAACATAAATAAATTTGTGATTAATTAGCTAATTTATTTCTTTATTAATTTATTTCTTCATTTAATATCACAATTTATTATTTAACATAATAAATTTTACTTTTAAAATAAATCTTTTTTTTCTGTCAAAAATTCGGCAGCATCTCATTTATAAATTAGACTGTCTGAAATTTTACACATTACAATATACAACCCATCCATCGGGCAAACTAACAACCAATTCGCATCTACCATTCTCAATATTTTCACAGATTATCAATATTGACATTTATTCTATTTTGATGAATTCTATTTTGCTTAATTCATCAATAGCTTCGCTGTCTTAATTTCAAATTTATATAATTATAAATTATTTTCACTTTTAAATAATTTTCATAATTTGTTAATTTCTATGAATTATCCTGGATTTGATTGTGCCACTAGTCTTATACAACTTCTATTTAATCATCTAATTGGACTGATTTAATTAAACAACCAACATTTCTAAATTTCAAAATTTACATTGAAATTAAACCATTGAATTGTAAATACACCGATTGTAAATTGGGTTTCAATTTTGGGTATAGTGTGAGAAGCCGGTATTTTTGCTTTCCAAAGGTCTCGCCAGATCGCCGCTGGCGCTGTCATTTGCGCTAGTCAAAAATCGCCAATACCCAGAATCATTTTATCTTTAGACCAAATTGCTCAAAATTCAAAATAGGCTTCATTTTCGGCCTTAGTTTAGCGAGATCGATCCTCATATTAGCTAGAACAAGTTCAACTCATTACTGTGTTGACTAGAACCAATTGGAGAGGAAGAGGAAGAGAGAGAGAGCTCACCATCGACGAAGAAGGAGCTTGATCCGTCTAGTTAGGCTGAGGTCGCTTGAGATGAGTACAAGTGCGGCTGCATCGATTGCCAGAAAAAGATCGCAGCTTGCCGATGCTGCGCTCACCAAATGAGATAGAGAGAGATGCCGACTAGAGGTGGCGTGATGACAAGTGGAAGACTGCACTAGTTTGTTCAAATAGCCTAAAAAACGAGAGGAAGAAAGAGGCGAAGGGATAGAAGTAGCTACCTACTTCTGGATCAGGAAGAAGAGAGGAAGGAGAAGAAGGAAGAAGAAAAGAAAGGGAGAAAGAAAAAGACGAGGAAAAACAAATCTAGAGATGACTATTCTGATTCGATTTAAATCGATTTGATCCAAATCGATAATTTAATCTAATTTTTATTTAATTTGTAGGTTTATCAATTGGGTTTAATGATTTAAATTTGATTTTTGGTGGTTCAATTCTTTACACATAAAATAAATTTTCATTAAATTTCATTATTGAAATTTTCGATTGAATTTTTAAATGGAAATTCTTTAAAAATAAAATTAGGGATCCTTTCAGTCTCCCCCACTTAAAACAATTCGTTTTTGAATCGAAATTTACAAATGAAAAGAATGTTGGAATGTTTACTCACTGAATTCATGAACACAATTTGTTCATCAAACTTTTAAAAAATAGTACAATGATGAAAAATGTCAATTAAGTCCAATTACAAGTAAATATGAAGTAACGAACCAAAAATATTTTGTAGTATAGATTGTGTATGTCAAATTTTTAGAAAGCTTAACTTGAGACTAAGCTAATGATATCAAGTTCTTCTTGAAAACTTAATCATAAGCAAGGGTGCTTATATTCTGTTAAAACAAAATTCCTCATCATAGTAAAAATAACTAATCCCTACATATATATAAATTCTAAAATACTTTTCAAATCTTAATACATACGCTGATGCATATCATTTCTGTTCCTACCAATTCATAGAATTCACAACTCTATTTAATCCAAATCACCTAGTAGTTATATTCGTTCCTTATATTCAAATCATTATAATTATATACCTCAAATTTTCCTTATAACTGATTCATTTCTTATACATATATGTCTATTTATCCATCATATGCTCAAACTAACTAAATCTTTCAATTCCCTCCTTAAATCCTTTACGTTGAATATCTATAAATACCTCTTTTGAATATATAATTATTGTTCTATTTTTAACAATAATTACCAATACACTCTGCACCATTTGACTTAGAAACTATTCTCAAATAAATATAACATAATTCAACTCAAAACAAGTTCTTACAAACTCATAAAATTCATATATTGTTTTGAACTTTAGCCATATTCTAATATATATTATTTTATTTCCATTAATTCATAGGATTCAAACTTGCACTTAACTAGGGAAGTGCAACTTTCCTACCCATATCTAAGGATCTTACTTTCCTTGTGCAAGGGAAGTTGGATAATGCAAATACTTTATATATTTTTTTCAGGATGTTGGACTTCCCTAGTCTACCATCACCTAACTCAAATAGCACTTGAATGGTGTTTCCTGCCTCCAAATTTGAGGCACACATCCCAAAACACTTACCTATATATTTATGATTAGATCCCAAACCCTAGCTACAAATTTAAAGTAACTAGAATGCCCCTCCTTTAGGGCTTAGTTAATAATGGAGTCCTATGTTGAGCAAAAGTGAATTTCGATCCTGATTAGAAAATTTTTTATCTGTTCAACCAAAATACAAAGGAAAGATATCTTCCATTGGAAAAAAGATAGGACATTATTTTGTTTTAGAACAGACAGAGAAACCTCCTCTATCCAAAGAAGCTCCTCAGTATGAGGAGAGAAGGCTTTATTAGCTAGAGAGATAATTATATCTTACTATTTTAGCATTTGAACGGAAAATGTTAGCGGTTGGATGTCCGAACATTTTAAAATTTACATCTAAGTATTTTCAGTTGAGCTGACAAACCGGAAAAGTGAATGTGTGGATAAAACAATTAATAAAACCAATCAAATCTGACTGGAATTTTGTGGAAATTGCCTTTTTTAACCTTCATTTTGTTGTTTCTGATTAGCAAATAAATTATCAAGATGGGAGATTTCGTTGTTGGACAATAATAAATGAATGTTAAAGAAAAGACAATTTTTATGAAGCTCATGTCAAATTTGGGGTTATATTTATCCACGTCAGCTACCACATTTAAAAAAGTAAGTTGTACAATTGCACATTCACTTTTTCAGTTTTCAGCTCATATTTAAAAATACTTAATTGTAAATTTCAAAGCATTCATGTATTCAACCGGACACTCAAATGTAAAAATTTTGGGCACTAAAATTTCTCAGAATTTGGAGGCATAGCCACCTCAAGTCCATTAATACATACAGTGATCGTACATCATTTTTAGTAAAATAAGCATTACTTCAAGGAAATATATTATTAATTACACTTGCACACTTAGCAATATTACCATACTAATACTAACAAGGAATATAAAATAGGAGTGCATAACTGAAAAGTTAAAGCTGAATCAAGTAGTTACTCTACCACATCGACACCAAAATGCAGTTCCCCCGCTCCGGCCTCGAGCAACTGCTATTTCTTCATCAATGTAAAACCAGATAAAGAAAGGATCCCTTGTGTTTGGTTCTCCATCTTCTTTCTGGCCAAGACTTATCTCCAAGGGGTTCAAAGGTCCAATTTTGATTCGAATGCGCTCGAAAATGAAGGCTAGTATCCTCTTCTTCCACGTAAATCTGCCTTCAAATGTTAAGCATCCAATTGGCCCAAGATATACTCCATTTTCAATTCTTTTTCCCTGGAAATTGCACACTGAACTCATCATAACTATCTAAAAGCTGAACTATTAAAAAAGAAAGAACTTAAGAAACAAAAGTCATCTTTCTGTCTCTAACTATAGTTCATATTTTTGAAAAATTGAAACAAAATGAATATAATTGAATTGTGTATCTAGATAAGTGTTTAAGAAAGGGAGACTTAGAGGAAATATGAAAACATGATAACCAAACTGTACAAAGCATGGGAGAAGAAAAGCTCATATCAGGTAATCATTTTCCAATATTCTCACAAGGGAATTGAGCAAATTTTGACAGAATTTTCATTTAAAAAATATAATCATTATGCTTTTATAGTAATAAAAAAGTCATTCTTGAATTTTAATGTAGAAATTCCAATGGATTATTTTAAGGTCCAAAAGAGGAATTGTTGCTTATTATTTCTTCATAAAAAAAATCCACAAGAAAAAAAAGAACACTTCAAAAAAAGAGACATGTGCATTCTCATTCTCAACACATCTCAAAATTTTTTTTTTTCAGTTAATTAGTTTTCGATTAGGGTTCAAACTTGCAAGCTGACAATCCTATAATTTACTCTAACACTACTAAACCAAAGATCATTCTTTTAATTACAAAAAACAAGAATAAACTCATATTAAGGCTAAAAAGAGCGTACAGCAGCATCAAATCTCTGAACAGCAGTAAGAGGAAAGTATCTTCCACCCTTTAATTGCTTCTACAAATCACACAAAGAAAAAGGAAAATCAAAATAAGCACAATTTAATGATAGAGATAAAATTACCAACCAGAAACAAATTAAATCAATTATATTTATATGAACCTCAGCAGTGAAAATAAGCATCCAAGTTCTTCCAGGGGATTCGGATCCACCAAGTTTATCAAGAAACCCAGAAGGATCCATTTTAGCTTTCTCAATCACTGACAGAGCTGACAAAACCTCATCTTTTGCAACCTTTCTTGTCTTTGCAGCATTCTTTAGCACTTTCACACTCTTCTCTACCTCCTAAACCAACAAATCCAAATAGAAATTACCCGCAATCAGTTCAAATATTTCCAAAAGATTTCAAGAAATCAAATAAGAAGAGAAAATACATACTGAGTTGCTTCTAGCCTGCATTTCTTCTTCTTCTTCTTCGTTAAGAAGTGGGTTAGGGGCATTTTGCTGTTTCTCATCAAGGGTAGCCCTAGTTTTCAGTCTTGGGAATTTAAGGAGAAGATGACTGGTAGGTTTAGCATTAGCATGAAGAGGAAGTACACAAAGCTTTATGGGCAATCGTGCTTGAAATGAATTTAGAGCCACAAAGCTCAAGGAAGAGAAATAAGAAGATAATATTACTGCTTGAGAGCCCATTTTGATTCTAATCCATTTGATGGGTCTTGCCCCATTTTACCATTGTTTATTGCTTTTTTTTTCCTTCTTCGTTCCAATTCTTTGGATTACATTTTGAAGAAAATTTTGAAAAATTGCTACCTGAAAAATATGATTAAATTTGCGAAGCTATTTTAGAAATTGCTTTAATAACAATCAAATATTTTAGAAAATTTTATTATAAAAAATAAAATATTAGCAAAAATTCCAAAATTTGCAAAAACTTTTACATATTATGAATTTCCATCTCTCAAACTTTGCACAAAATTTGTAAAAATATTGTCATAAATGCAATATTTAATTTCATAGCATTTTTATTCAAATTAAATATAAAATATTTTTTGTAATTTTCATAGTTACCGAATGCAATAAACTTCAGCTTTTCTTTGTTGCTAAATCCACTCTTTTATGCTCTGCTTTTTTTTTTAAAATAAATTGTAGAAAAATAACTTATTAAAATTTTTTCATTAAAAAATATCTTTCAAATGAATTATTTTCCATTATTTGATTATAATATTAAAAATTAGTTAAAATCTTTATCTCATAATACCATAAAAATATTAATAATAATAGAAATTTTAAAATTTTATTGTTAAATATGAAAAGAATGAAAAAAAATTAAGAAAGCCGTCGATAGTTGGTGTTAGTAGCCAGTGGTAGTGGTCGATGGTAAATGGTGACTAATGGTAATGACTACGATGATTAATAAATTAAAAAATTATGAATTTATAAGGTTTTTCAACGTCCGGTAAATATTTTACTCACTCAAAAATAAAAAGTTATTTTCCTTAAAAAATGGCTTAATTTTCTTTTGACTATAAAAATATTTTCCTTTGACCTGTTTTTTTGAACGCCCCAAATGACAGAAAATCATGAAAAATATTTTTCTACAAGTTATTTTACAAAAATAAATAAATCTTTAGTCATAAAATTTCAAAAAAATCTTCATATTATTGGAAACTAGACTAAAAGAAATTTCTAAGGATACATGGCATGTCAAAATCCGAGTTGAAATAGGCCACAAACCGATTGAACCAATAAAATGTTGAATCAGATTGGTCAAGCTGAGCCAAAGCATGCATCACCACCCCATGCTCGGGGGTCACCACAAAGGGTCCTACAATCACCGCTTATTCCAAGAGCGGTGATCCTCTATATCTGAGTGCACACATCGAAAGCGTGAAGTTTTTGCTCAAACCTTCTCCTATATAAATTAGTCTCTCCTTCACTAAAAAATACAATTATACAATAATCTACAATATTAATACTCTCTTTTACACTCTAGAGGCTTTTTTTAAAAAAAGCAACATATTAAATATATTTGGCTTTTTTTTAAAAAAGCAACATATTAAATATATTTTTTCTCCTTGAACCCAATCTAAATGAGTGTTCTAATCTCTTTAACAGAGCAGATATGACATCAGATAAGGGTTCGTGCAATTGGATTGTGTATCATTACATATTGCCACATGGTTAGTTTTTTATATTTTTTTAGTATAAATCGTATATTTTTACTTTAATTTTACTTCTTGAGTTTACCAATAGGGAGAATTATGATTTTATCTTTATATTTTACTATAATGTATAACATCACCAATTACATAAATCCTTATCTTTTGCCTCCATTACTCTGATATATCTTTCTGTCAAATTTTTATATTTTTTTAATAAATTACTATTTTTGTCATTGTATTTTACCAATGTATTTATTAATTATTTTGTCCATATATTTTACCAAAACTAATTAATTTGCCTTTGTTTCCTGTCCGATCTAATTCCTTTCAGTGACATCGAGATAGACTTCAACAAAAAAAGGAGACAAAACAATGTATTTTTAAAAATACAAGAATAAAATAATTTATTTTGATAAAATAATAATTTTTCCTTAAAAATACAAGAATAACAATTTATTATATATTCTTCCAGCTTTTAATGATTTTTGAGCAAGGTTGGTTTGTCTAACTTTTATTTATTTTTCTTTTTTATTTTCATTATATGTGAATTTTAATTATATAAAGTGATTAATGTGAAATATGTCTGTATACATGTAGGTTTAAATTGAAAATTTAAAGAAAAAAATAGTTAAAAATTGAAATATTACATTTTTCTAATAATTTGCTCTGCGTTTAAGTAGTAAAAACAAACTGCAAGCTACCCCATATTGAAAAGCTGTAGAGTTTTGGATTTTTACAACAAAAGAGTCAAAGAGTTCATCCATGATATCATGTCCAAATTGATCCTTAAGAAGTGGCTCTAAGCCTGCCCTAACATGACATGATATCATTCTTGCTTTCGTTAGAATACTGCCTTGGCTCTTCTTTAAGGGGATGCTCACTGATCTTTCTACATTGAAACATCCATTGCGTTCTATGGCTTCTTCTAATTCTTCTGCAGAGGGGAAATATATTGGAATGTTGAAGGAATCCACTTTTTCTTCACTCATCATTCCCTGCCTCATCAAATAGATCAGTTAGTCTTGTGGCCTAGACTATATTATATTATGATTAACTGATGGATTTTATCTATATTTGTAAATAAATTTTACACCAAACACTTTTTCATAAAATGCTGAAAATTAAACGTTTTATGAGTTAACTTTTTATACGATGTCATTTTAACTTCTAAAAACTAATTTAAATGCTATGTTATTAAATACTAAAAAATAACGTTTAGCGTTTTTTTTTTTATTAAAAGCTACCTAAAAAATTATTGTCAAATACAGTCTTAGGGTCTGTTTGACAATTTCAGCGATTTTAGTAGATGTCATATGTTTTACTAGTTGTTAGAGGTTAAATATTAGCTGTTAGCAGTTAGTTGTTTATACAATGATTTAAAATAAAATTATTATATAAAAATAAATGTTTGATTAGCTGTTTAATATAAATAGGCAAAAAAGAGTAAGGTGAGAAAGAACAAAGGCAAAGACAAGGGATATACACAAGCATTATAAAAATTTTATGACAAGCTAAACGTTAGCGAGGATAACGTTTCATGAAATGCTACCTCAAACTTTAAACGTTAGGACATTACTAAACACAATAATTAATTAAAACAGTATTTTTAACCCAATCAAAACACCAACCACTTTTCCAGAACAAAGCCTTAATTGATAAAAAGACCTACAATATATAGTTTTATAGATGAGAGTCGTAACCTTATTAGCCAAGTCCATGAGGCAAGAACCCAAAAGATAATATGCAACGTTGGAAAAGACTTGAGTATGAGAAATTCCATCCAACCGGCCTGGAAATGTAAGCATAACTAACCCACCAGGAATTACTTCTTTTGCCCTAAAATCAAGAAAGCAATCCATGTCTCTGTCAAACTGGTCTTTGTAGGCCTTCACAGTTTGATCTCCTGAATCGGAATAGTGAATCCTCCCTTTATTCCAAGCAGGAGAGCTTTCATCTACTATCTCTTTCGGGACTTGAGAAAGCCATTGAAGAGCATAGGAAGAATGGACAATGTGAAGTGAGGCATTAGGAAATAAGCGGCCGTGAAAGGAACCTGTGTTGGCGATTATGATTGATTATATTTTTTTTAAAGATGTATTTCAGGTCGATTGATTCTCCCATGAATTAAAAAAAAAAGAAAAACTATTTATTGGTTTGATGTTGATATATTATTAATTATTTAAAAGAGGGCAAAAAGCTGCATCTCAAATGTTGATTAAGGAAAAAATGATCTCTGCCATTTTATCTCATCTTTAATTGAAAGTACCTGGCACCCCAAGAGCATAGTATTTCCTGTTGGAAGGAAGAGAAGAGAAGAGAGTGTTGAAATCATTGGAAGAATGATCATTCAGGAAAACTTGGAACTCTACTTGTACTCCTTCCAATATCTCATACTTAATCTCTATAGCCTCAATTATGTTTTGAACCGCAACAAATGTGTTAGGCCCTGTAGAGCAACCCATATCTGTTATTTGAAAAGTATTGTTTGATGCAGAATTGATTTTTATATCAAGCTTTTCAATAATTGCCTCTTTGATGAGTTCTTTCACTGAATCCACAGCTCCTCTCTGCCAAAAATTTTAAAAAAAGAAACAATTAAATAACTAAATAAATAAAAATACGACCAGGAGATAGATATATACCTGGCTACTGGAGTTGTTAGCATAGCTATGGAGGCCATTTCCACCATTCATTGGATATGCCTTTGACAAATTCTCATTCTCCATTCTGCTAGCTGCTAATCTTGGCTTAGACCTCTCTCTCTCTCTCTTACACACACACAGACACAGTCTTCAACCCTAGCTTGGTTGATAAAAAATTACAAATTGTATATATATCACAAAAGTGGTCCAGAGTGAGATTTAGGTTTTGACAAATGATGTGTTGATGAAGAAGTTTTCTGCTAAAACCAAATGTTAATTTTTTTTAATATAAATATAAATATAAATTTTTATTTATTTTAAACCAAATGTTTGTTTGTAGGTATGTTTGCTAGTGGAATTCAATTATTTCTACATAAAATATATAATAACTTCATAATCACATGAAGAAGATCTGTTTGTCCAAATGTGCTTCTACAGAATGATGTATATTCCCTTCCTAATTTTCTCTTTCTAATTTTATTTCGTTTGAAAATAAAATTAAAAAAAAAAAAAAGAGAAGGAGAAGAGGAAGATAACATGTGGGTCCAATATATATATATATATTCGTTTAATTTTTTTATTGATATAATATTAATATAAATTTTTATTTAAATTAAAATAAATATAATAACGTCTAATTCAAAAAAATAATATTTTTGCCTCTGTTTAATGAAGAAATATAATTTCGTTATTAATTAATTATATAAAATAACTAAAAATTTGTATTTACCATAATGCAAAATATCTTATAGTTTGGCAATGCTATAACATTAATCAATAAACTAAAACTTACTCTATATAGCTATAATATAAAATATAAATTTTATCTTCACATCAATTATTTTTTGTTAAGTGGAGTTAAATTGAAATTTCGACAATAGTATATAGGCTTTGTTCGGAAAGAGCGTTAAGTGTTTTGATTGATTTAAAATATTGTTTTAATTAATTATTGTGTTTATTAATGTCACATTTTTTTCTTAAAATTTAGAGTTTGAGACAGTATTTCATAAAATGTTATCCTAATTAACGTTTTATAAATTTTTTATCAAACTTATGTTCATCATTTGTCTTCATATTGTTAAAGTTATATAAATAACTAACAATTAACAATTACTACAACAACTAACATTTATTAAAACCGCTGAAATTACCGAATAGACCCATAATAGTTTAGACTCTATGTCTGTTACGCAAAGTCTAAAAATGAATTGTTTAAAGTTCTCAGCTTCATATAGGGATCAATGTGCAAATAACAATATTGATAATGAAAAATCTTTTCTCAAATTTATAACTATATATAAATGAGATTAAATTCAAAATTTTCAAAGTCCTATATATTTATTTAAAGAAATATTTAAAAAAAAATTAAAATCTCAAAGTAATTATCTTTATATCAATTTTAAAAATTATTTTATTAAATCATAGAAAATTAAATGAAATTCGATAAATTTAAAAAAAAAAAAGTATAATAAAATATTGATAAAAAGAGAGCTCTTGAATTTTCTTTTTATTTCATCTTTAATATAGAAAAGCTCAAAATAAAAGTGACAGCAAATATGCCTAAATAGTTATTTTTCCATTAATTCAAATTTTTATAGCCTATTTTTTTCAAAAATATTTTATTAGACAAAAAAGAAAAAATTCAGAACATAATAAGTTAGAAGAATTTAAGTTTTGTTTTCAATACTCAAATCTAGGTTTTCAATTTTCCCCCTAGAAGGTTGTATCAAGTAAGAACCTATAATTAAGAACATCAAAATTTATTAATTATAAAAATCAATGGACAATAACACTCGAAGATCAAATAGAGAATATAAATATACATATTTCTTCAATTAAAATGCACAAAAATATATAATTAAAAGGATATTCAAAAATATAAATGGAATCTATTTTCTTAATTTTAAAGGCATAAAAAATAAAACTAAAAGGATTTTTAAAATGATATATGAACCTTTTTCTTTTTTAATTAGAATCAATTAAAAATCTAATTAAAATGATATGTTAGGAATTTCAAATTGAACTAAGGGTAATATAAAAAATCTTATTATTCCCCCTATTCCCACATTTATATTTAGTATAGACTACAGATAGATAAATGTAAATTACAAATATCACTCTATAATTTTTTTTTTTCAAAATTCAAATGAAAAAAGTTGAGGTACGAATTAAAAAAATTGATTGCTCAACTTTTATATTTAATCAATAAATTTTATTAATGCTTTATTTCTCATTTTTATTTTTTTTAATAAAATTTGATCTGATATTTTTAAGTTAAAAAATACTATAATTCTATACGTTTATTGTTTTTGTTAAATTGAAATTATAAAAAAATTTTAATTACAATAATGTGTAAGTAATCTAAATACGTGTAAGTAAAAGAGAATACATTTTTAAAAATTAATTTAATTTTATTGTATTTAACTAATAGATTCTAATAGTAAATTAATTAACCATATTTTAAAAATTCAAAACATAATAAATTAGAAGAATTTAAGTTTTATATTCAATTCTAAAATTACGGTTTTCGATCTACGTCAAAGAAAGCAACATCATGTGGGAACCTATATTTAATAATATCAAAATTTATTAATTATAAAAATCATTTGATAATAATACTGGAAGATCAAATAGAGAATATAAACATACATATTTTTGAATTAAAATGCATAAAGAATATACTCAAAAAGTTGAATGGAATCTATTTTCTCCACTTAAAAAGCATAAAAAAAGGGATAATGATAGATTTAGTGTCTTAACTTTCACAATTTTTCGATTTTAGGGCACATTTGGTAAGATGTAATCATCAATATGATGTAATGGTGATTACATTACGAGATGAATTACGCTGTTTGGTTAAGTTTTATTTTTAAAGTGTAATGTAACGAAGATTCCTAATGTAATCCCAATAACTTAAAATGGAGTAATATCCATTACATCCAAAAATCAATGTATTCCCATTACATTACAACCTAGACATTAACGCTGACCAGCTCATCTAAATTTACTGGCTACTGAGTTGAAGGACGAATCTGGCAAATTCTGATCTTCCGACCACCACTCCGGCAGATTCTCGACCGAGTCAAGACTCCAAACAACTCTCCTCTCAACATTGATCAACAATTTGTAGTTAGCTTTTCATATTGATTGAGCACGAGGATGAATCGAAAGCTCAAACTTTCTACGGTCGCCGACAGCACTTCCAACAAGCTTTCCAAGATGTACTCTCTCTCTAAATATTTGCATTATATTCAATTGGTTCATGATCTGGTGATGTTTATGTTGATTTCTTTTTTATGATTTGGTTGCAAAATCCTTATTAGGATTTTTTAGAGAGGGATTGGTTATTTGATGTTTTGATTTAGTGGACACAATGGAGATTTTTATGCTTAAATATAATTTTGTTTTGGGTATTGGGTTGGATGCAGCAAGGTGGTAAGGTTGTCAATTGCACAAGTCTTGACTGTGATTTCACAGAAGTAAAAAGCTGCATTAAGGGAGGCATACAAGAACAAGAAGTTCTTGCCACTTGATCTGCATCCCAGGAAGACAAGAGCCATTTGCAGGAGGCTTACCAAACACCAGGTATTGCTTTACTTATGATATGTTGGACTTCTTTTAAAAGGAGTATTAAAGTCCTTTAAGTTTTTCTATTGTTATATTGCTGAGATAATGGAGTACTGAAATCTTCAGTTGTATATTATGGTTCATTTGTTTTACGGGTCTTTGAATTTGGTATATGTTTACTTGTGGGGGGGTTATCATATAATCTAATCTAGCTGTATATGATTTTGCATGAATTAGCACGAACTGTGAATAACAAAATAGAATTGGGAATAACAAAATAGAATTAGCACAAACTGTGTTTGCCGTAATCAGAAAGCTTTCACGAGCATTGCTCTTCCAGTTGACCTGTAGTTTGGAGCATTGCTATGATGACATCTGCCTAGGGAATAAAATAAAAATAAAAAAGATAGTTTAGAGCATTCAATTAATATATATATATATATATATATATATATATATATATATATATATATATATATTATAAGTCATGAGTTGAATGCCACCAAGCTGCAGTTCTATCAAAAAATAAAAAATAAGAATGAAGCCCAAGATACACAGGCCTTACATTATTAGTTAAGCAGCAACATGGATTTTTCCTACCTTAGTATTCAATCATGATACTAAGGTTTGCATATTGATAAATGTCTAGAATTTATATAGCAAGATCAGAAGCAAAAATTAAATGGAAATGTACAAAAAATCATCATGTGGTTTCAAACTTTTTCAATTTAAGATATGTGGAAATGAACATTCATGTTTCCCTACTTGAGCATATGCACTCTGCTTTTTTTTTTTTCTTATGATCACATTCATTATTTTATTTTTCTTATTTGCAAAGACTTACTCATTTTATTTTATTGTCACTTTTAGGTAAAAATTATAGTTAACAATCATGGCTCATCTTAGTTTAGCCACAAGGAAGAGGAAATTAGTAGCTACTTTGTAACAATGGTTAAAAATGCTAAATATAATAAATTGGTTTTATAAATTATTTTGCACTATAGCGATATTTCAAGTGCAAACTTACTACTTGAAAGATAAATACACCAATGACTTTTTCTTAAGGAGGAAGATGATGAATCAATTGGTGTATAAAAATGATGATGTTTGTATATCACAATTGAAAATGAATAGGAATGCATTTAGTAAATTGTGTTCAATGCTTGAAAAAGAAGGGGGCTTAAAAGAAACAAAAAAACATGTTGGTAGATGAACAAGTAGCAATGTGTTTGCATGTGCTTGTACATTATGTGAAGAATAGAACTATACAATTTCGCTTTAAGCGGTCTGAAGAAACCATTAGTAGGCATATTGTAGGCAAATGTCAAATGCTATAGAGAATATTGTTAGCCTGAAAAGACCAGGAACAAATAAAAGGCAATGGACATATGAAGAAGAGTCTAAGCTTATTGAGGCTCTCCTTGAATTGAATGCCGAAGGAAGGTTTAAAGCTGGTCGTGGTTTCAAGAGTGAATATTTTAAAGCAGTTGAAGATTTACTTCAGAGAAAGTTGCCAGGGCATGGGATTAAAGCAATACCACATATTAAGTCAAAATTAAGGACTTTGAGGACTCACATTAGTATCGTCCACGATATGCTAGTTGGTACTAATTGTAGCGGTTTTGGTTGGAATTCAGAAAGAAAATGTGTCATGGCAAAGCAACCTGTTTGGGAAGAGTATTTGAAAGTAAGGATATATTAGTGTAAAATATATATTATAAATTATAGACTACTATAGAATATATATTATAAATGATTGACTAACATTTTTTTTTGTAGAGTCATCAAGATGCAGAGCAATTTAGATTCAAGAGTTTTCCATTTTATGAGGAGTTGTGCATCGCCTCTAGAAAATATTATGCTTCTGGAAAAGATGTTGAAACTCCTGCTGATGTTGTGGAAGAATTAAAGAGAGAAGCTACAATAAATGCAAATGAAAATGTCACTATTGAAGATAGAGATAACAATGTTTCGATATTTGCTACAATTGAAGAAGGAGGATCAAAGTTAAATAATAACAGAATTGAAAATATATCAACTTTATCCAAGGTAATTAGAGAGTCGGCAACAATCATCTGTAATGTGATCGGGAAAGCGACTGACAGGCTTAGTCGAGCATTAGAAGATGCTAAAGCCACTGAAAAAAGATCAATGATCAATGGTACATTGACAAAGTTATTAGGTCTTAGAATGTTTGAAAGACATAAGGCTGCTCGAAAAATTGGCTACGATCGTGAGCTAATCGACATCTTCTTCACAATTCTAGATGAAGAAAAAGAAGCATTTGTGAAGGCATTACTTAATGGAGATATTTGACTTCATTTACCAATGATGGTTCTTTTAATGACATCTTAGACTTATATGTGCTCAAGCTTTTAGCTTTTAGTTTCTTTTCTTATATACTGCTGGTTTTGTTGGAATGATTATGTTCAAACAAATCTTTAATGTGTTTGATTGACATTTCAAACTTATGTGTATTTCCAAATCACAAAGAAGAAAAAATGGATTTAGAAAATAGAATAAAAATTTTCAAATTTTTATTTGATATAGTTATCGCGAATTCAAAAAATAAAACAATTAGAAATAATTCTATTGGAATAAAAGAAATAAGTAAACAAGTTTCTCGATGGTCATATAAATTAATTGACGATTTGAAACAACAAGAGGGAGAAAATGAAGAAAACATGGCGGAAGATCATGAAATTTGTTCACGAAAAGCTAAACGTGTAGTGATTTTTACTGATAATCAACAAAATACTGAGACTTATAATAATACCAAAGATACAACGAATTCTGATCAAATAGACAAAGTGACTTTGATACGTTATTCACAACAATCGAACTTTCGTCGAGATATAATAAAAGGATCTATGCGAGCACAAAGACGCAAAATACCTATTTTATATATAAAATATATAAAAAATAAAAAATATATATAATTAAAGAATATATAGAATATATAATATATAATAAATAATTGAAATTTTTACAAATCGAAAAAAAGGTAGTAAATTACTAAAAAGATTAATGCACAGCTTACTAAAAGGTAGTAATTTTTACAAATTACTAAAAGGTAGTAAATTACTTTCTTGGTGCTTTTAACTTTTTTTTAATTTCTTTTTTTATATGCTGCTAGTTTTGTTAGATTGGCCATGCGAATATTGCCTTGATTACTAGATTGTGTTTAATAATATTTATGAATTATTTAAATTTTTTTGTGTTTATAAATAATAAGTGGTTGTGGTGGTAGAGTAGTAGTTGAAATGGTGGAGATAGTGGTTGTGATGCTGCTGGTGGAGTGGTGGTGACAGTGATGGTATAATTTTTTAAGATGTGTTTTAATTACATTACATATTTACAAATAAACATAACAATGGAATGTTGATTATATTTTATAAGATTTTTTAAATACATTACCAAACATAGTAATAGAATATCCATTACATTTTATTATATTATATTTTTTATTATATTACATCTTTGATTACATTACATTACATCCAATTAAACATAATCTTAAAAATAGAGATAAAACTAGAAAAATTATAAAACCAAAAGAAAAAAAAAAGGTTCTTGAGCACTATAAAAGGGCTTAAATGACAAGTAGGTCTACTTAGGCATGGCGGTTCAAAATTTTTAAAATGTTAAACGTGAATTGGTCCTTGAATGGTCGGTTATGGTTCCGGCAGTTTCAGTGCGGTTGCGATAGACCGATGATTCTAATCATAGTTTCCAGTGATATATGTATTATTTTAAATCTTCTTCTTATTCAATGGCGTCGCTTGAGAAGGATGAACAATCCAATGGCAAAAGGATCAGCAGTTCTATCTGAGTAAAGCTCTGCAAATTTTACCTCATGTCTCTCAAATAGCTCTTCTGTAAGTTCATTTCCAAAGTGGGCTTTGAGAATAGTTTCAAAGCCAGATCTAGTCTCTCTTGAATTAGGGAATGGGATAGCAGATTCTGCAGGTATTTTTTCCAGTTTTGCGATGCTAAACTGATCATTTTTTTGTATTAAAGTTGTTAGCTCTTCTATTGAAGGGTTGTACATGGGCAAGTTGAATGAGTCTATTTTATCCCAGCTTAGTATTCCCTGAAGAGTTAAAAACAAAAAACCAAAAAAAAATGTATGATAACCCCAGAGGAATGGAGGGAAAGAGTGACTGAAAAAAAGGATTAATTTTTAACATTTAAATATTATATATATATATATATATATTATTATCTCAAATGAAATGATAAATAACATTTAAAATTGCATGATTTTGGCATACCTCATTGGCCATATCAACCAGGCAAGATTCCAATGGAAGAAACAGTTGTCCAAGTGAAAATTCTGAAGGAAGAGTTCCATTAGGCCTCCCTGGAATAAGCAATGCCATTAATCCACCGGGAACAATCTCTTCTGCTCTACCACTTAAAAATGATTCCATATCCAATCCATACTGGGCAGAATACGCCTCACAAACTGCACTTGGTGCATTTGCATAGTGAATTCTGCCTTTATTACAAATTCCAGATCGCAAGTCACGTAACTCTGGTGGTGCCCTGGAAAGCCAATGGAGTGCAAAAGCTGAATAGACAAAGTTTAAAGATGAGCTTGGAAATAATCTGCCATGGAAGGAGCCTGGAACTCCATAACCAAAATATTTCCTGTCAGACGGAAAATTAGCAAAGAGGGTATTGAAGTCATTAGAAATATGATCATTGAAATAGACTTGAAATTCTGGTAGGAGATTGTTATTATAGCCTTTGATTTTGGTTTTGTATGTGTGAATGACTCCTCCAATTATGTTGTTGATTGAAATGAATGTATTTGGTCCAGTTGAACAACCCAGATCAGCAACTGTAAATAGATTTGAAGGACTATGTTCTATTTCAAGATTTTCAACAATTCCTTCAAGCAACATTGATTTTGCTGCTTCTGCTCCTTCTTTCTATATGGAAATGCACAAGATTCAGAATTCAATAGTGATTAATCCAATAATAATACAATTAAAATCCAATTAATCCCAACAATTCAGAATTCAATAGACGAAATAATATTGTCGGCTATACAACAAGGGTAATCATCCATTTAAGGGCATATATAAGCCAAGCTGGCTCGCGAACTGTTGGAGCTAAACTCAAGAAAGTTTAACTTGAATCGAGCTCGAGTTTAAAATTTTGGGACTCAGTCGAATTTCGAGCCTCATTTAAAATTCTAATCCCCTTGGCTCACCAAATTAGTAAAAATTCTTATGGTCAGGGATTTAAACTTGATACCTCTAGCCTGCAGACTTGAATTGGAGAACTCTCACTTTTTAAATAAGTGAGAAAATTAACGAGATTACACTTAATTGTCAAAATAACATTAACCTTTGAAATCAAACTTACCTGTTTAGTAGAGTTGTTAGTGTAGCTGTGAAGGCCAGTGCCACCGGTCATGGGGAACGCCTCTGCCATATTTCTTGTAATTTGCAGGAGAGATTACAACGTTTATTTATTTACTTGGAAATCTAAAATAAAATAGAGACACAAAGTTAGAGTTGTCCTAAGTGGGGATGGCAGCGGGCGGGTACCCGCAAAAAACAAACTATCCGAACCTGAATCCGTTAGTAATTGAAATATTCGAATTCGTCCCGAATCCGTTAAGGAATAAACCAAAAATACTCAAAATGAAATATAAAAAAAAAAAAAAGAGAACGAAGCAAACGAAAAAGAGAACTGAAAATGAAATATAAAAAAATTAAGACCTGACTGAAGAGCACTTGGATCTTTCTGTTTGTTCACATAGGTTTATTAAAAAAAAAAAAGAAGAACGAAGGAAATGAAAAAGAGAACTGAAAATGAAATATAAAATAAATAAAGACCTGACTGAAGAGCACTTGTACACTTGAAGAGCACATCTGCTGTGGAGGTGATGGCCTAGAACGAAAGCAACGAAAAAAGATCTTCAAGAAAGACCATGGGTGTGACTGTAGAAATGCAGCGGCGCAGGAAAGGGAAGAGGAGGAGGAAAGGTTTGAGAGGAGTTGAGGAACTTTTTGTTTTTGAGATTAAAATCCACCTTAGGCTAAAACGACGTAGTTTTAGTTATGGGTTGATTAAAATCTCCTACATCGAAACTACGTCGTTTAGTGTACAGTAGTAGTTATTTTTGTTATTATTATTATTATTATTGTTATTTAAAGTTATTATTATTGTTAATATTCTTAAAGTTATTATTATTATTATTAATTAATTAAAACAAAATAATTATATTTCAACACTATAAAGTTCTTCTTCTTATTAATTAAAACACAGTAATTATATTTCAACATTATAGTAAGTATAATAATAAAATATTATGTAAAGTATTGAGTTTAATATATTTTCATTAGAGAATATACTTAATAGATTATAATTAATTATGGTTGTTGTAATCCTTAATTTATATACACTAGACTTCTAAATATAAATATACTAATATACATGAGGATGCTAATAAGATATAAGTATGCTCATATAAGAGATGATACTAATAAAGTATAAGTATACTAAGATCTAATTGTAATTATATTTATAAATTCATCGGTTATATTTTATAGCTATATTTTAATTTATTAAAAGTTTATCTAGATTTTATGTTTGACATGAGTCATATTTTAAATTAAGATTCAATTAAAAAAAATTCAAATTAAGATATAATTATAATTATCATTAAAAGTTTATTAGTAATATTGATAAGTAGCTTTAAAAATATTTAATTATAACATTATTAATATTCTATTCAATTAATAACTTTTTATTTTTAATAAATTTCATAATTACCAAATTATAATACATTCAATTAAATTACTAAGATATGAATATTATATATATAATTTTGTTTAATATATTTTATGAAAAAAAATTAAATTCACTTTATTAAGATATTATAATTTAATTTACATAATTTTATTTATAAATAAAATTATATTATTTTTAATAATATTTTATTCATTAATTAATTTTTCTATAAATTATTGATATTAGTAATCTCTGTATATATATTGTGCACATTTTTCAGATAAGCTTTATTGCAATTTTAAGGTCAAGCATTCAATTCCTATCGTTAGCAAAAAAATTTTACATAAAGAAATATGTTAGTATCGGATACCCGTTACCCTACTGGCTATACTCGAATTTGCTCTAAACCCGACGCGGGTATTAAATTTACTATCTAAATATGCTAAAATCGAATCGGATCAAAGCGGGTACTATCGGATCGAGATAAATTGCCATCCCTAGTCCTAAGGGTAATGAGGTTGTAGCATTTTTTCGAAACTACAATTTTGATATTTGGTTTTCGTCATTTAATAATTGTTTTACACTAATATTTAATAATTAGTTATAATCATAGCATTTTTAACAATTGAGAAAAATCTATGAAGAAAGTTGTGAGTTTTGGAGAAAGCTGGAGTTACTGATGGATTCCACTCGAGGTGGAGTAGGAGTGTCAAAATGGGTCATGACAAGCGAATATGATTCGTCTAACACTCGATATAAACGGGTTATGGTTGAGGTTAAACAGATTCATGTCATAAACGGATCACCTATCTATGACGAGAATATAAACGTGTCGTATTATAGGTTGACACGCAAGTTATACGAGTGACCCGTTTATTTTAGGTTAAAAAGATAATTTTAGTGTCAAATATAATTATCCAATTAAAACTCTATTTAAAATTTATTATTGTTAATTTTTTGTTATTTTAGCTATGATTCTTGGAGAATATACATTTTATTTATAAAAATTTATTTAAATATGATTTGAGTTAAATAGATTAAAATAATAAATAGATTAAGTGGGTCGTATACGAGTCAACATGATCCATTTAACTTGTTTATAATAATAAAGGAGTTACACGGGTCAACACGGGCTACTTAATTTGCTTATGATGTTAGATGGGTTACGCGTGTCATTTTTGTATCACCTGCTTAATTTTTGTGTCGTATTCGCATTGAGAAATTTGACGCGATTATTAAATAGATTGTTTTCATGTTGACCCTAATTATATCGCTTTTTTAGATGAATACATGTCAAACCCAACATGTCAACCCGTTTTGACATCCCTAGGTAGAGTTAAGACAATCACTTTAAGAGGGCCAAACAAAATTTTTTTTTTTCAAACTTTTAGGGGACAAATGTAACTTTTTTATATTTTAAAGGATTAAAATGTTATTTTATGAGAAAACTTTTTTTTTAATAAAAATTTGGGGGGCACGACTCCATCAGGCCTCAAGGGAGCTCCGTTCTGGATTCCACCTTGTAAATTGTTAAAGGGCAAATGCATCAATTTATCAGTGTATTTTATAGTGCTTTTAATATTTATATGCAAAAGATTTACTTGATAATTTTCATATTTTTTAACTATACAATAAATATTTAATCGATCTAATTTTATTAGTTTGAATGATTTTTACAAATTAATGTATTTATTGGCTATAATTTTACAATTTGAAGTACTGAAAAGTTCAAAATAAAAGTTGAGCTTGCATATAAAATAATGGGTGAATTTATGCATTGGGCTAGTGATTACAAAATAAATAGTTTCGCATGTTTTTTTTTTCAGAAAGTTGTTATTTTTGGTAAATTAAGTTGCTCAATTATAAATAACTAATTGTGTATCCGTTGCGCGAATTATATAATTTTATATTTTTTTAATTAATTTGAATGAAGTATTATAATTCAACTGACATAATTATTTACTTGTTGTTTGTGAAATTCTCATATATTCAATTGAAATACTTATTAATTTTTTTAATTTTTTATAATTAGATAAAATATATTGTAATGCAATAAATTGTAATAAATTGAAATTATATTTTTTCCTTAATTAACCACATTATTGTGGCTGTATTATTTAGTTAATATTTATTAATTATAACTCCCGTTATATTTCATTAGTTTATAACTGGATTATTTATTAAAAAAGATTATTTTTTTATTAAATGTTAACGACATTAGATTCCATTAACTTAATGTTTATTAAATGCAAATAAATAAATAAATAAAATATCATATGATTACTATCATACTCTTATATTCTTATATGTTGCCGCATCGTGGCTTTTATACTCTAACATATTGTCATATCATTATATGTACTTTAGAAATTATATAGTTATAAAGTATAGATATTTGTTTTTTTAACACAGAAAATTCATCCATTCCATAGAAAATAGGGATACATCATACCTTATCAAATCAGGATAGAATTACAAGATTTAGAAAGATGAAAGCATTAAGAAAATCTCAAATCCATACAATAATAGTAATGAAAGGAAAAAGTCCAAAGACATCCTTCTATATACATCATCACCACCATTATTGGATTTGGAGATTGGATCTTGGAAGGAACTCTTGAAACCCAGATAACAATCTGTTGATAGAGGGAGGGAGAAGAAGCTTCTCCAAATCACCAATCTTCCATGGTGTTGTAGCATCGTCATGGCCTCGTGGAGTGAGATATATGCACTCCCTAAAGATACTTGGGAATAGATACATGGCTTTGATTGTCAACATTTTGTATATTTTTAAGAATTTGTATAAAGTGACTGTTTTTGATAAAGTTGTTGGATTATAAAATAATAGCTTCGACTGCTAATATTTTATAATACTTTTTAATAATTTGTAAAAAATTATTATTTTTTATAAAATGATTGGATTACAAGATACTAGCTCTAACTGTTGAAATTTTATAATAATTTCAAATATCTTATAAAGTATAGTTATTATTTTCTAAAAGTTAGTGTTTACAAAATAAGAGATTGATTGCCAATGTCTTGTAGCTTAATTTCGCCTATTGTCTCTCAATTATAAACGTTAGTATATTGGTGTATGCAAAATTTCAATTTGTTTTGTAAAAATACTAAATTTTTGAGTTTTGTTATGATAAAATATATCTGTCAGTTTAATGGTTTAATATAGGACGAAAAGCTGGCATGTAGCTTTGAAAATATAAAAAGCACTCATGTCAGCCCTACCAGCTCAAATATCTACTGATACACACTGTCTCTCCCATGTGAATATTATTTCTCTCTCTTGCTGAATCATTACCATTTTGCTCCAAAAAGTGAAGTTTTTAAGGCACCATCTCCCAAACCTCATCAATCCATTAAGAAAATTTTGCAAAAAGTAATAATAGGTAGATATCAGTCTTTTTGATAAATAGAAAAAATTTAAGAAAAGATAAAAAGCATTTTAAATCTATTTCTTTGTTTAAGCATCAAGAGAAGTGTTAATTTTTGTGCAAAAAAAAGATAAAAGAATCTGGTGTTATGCTCTGATTTCTATGGACATAGAAAATCAAGTGATAAAGAAAAAGTTAAAAATCTAATAATCATATTCTACCGGCCTATCAAGGCAAATGTGAAATTCTTCTTTCCCCACCAAGAAAAGAACGAAGAGCAGACAAATTTTAATTTTTATTCTTTGTTCTCTCTTTATGCAGGCTTGTTTTTCTTATAGCTATCTTTGCCATTAGAAATCTATTGGGGAATACGGTCGTTGTATAGAGCAAACTAAAAATAATAGATCGAGAAAATAACAATAAAAATAAAAAAGATATAGATTTTAATGTGGAAAAACCCCTAATTGTGATAGAGTAAAAAACCACAGGCAAGGGTAAGACGAATTTCACTATAAGAAATTAGGAATTACAACTTCTCTCAATTTAACAAGGAGAAACAATGAAAAATTCTCTCTTGATAAAAAAAGAGAAACAACTCTCTCTAAAACTCTCTAACTTTTCTAGTTCTGTAATGAATTTGGAATGAATTCTAAATTTAAGCTAAGGCCTATTTATAGTTGAGTTTCAAGGATCAAACTATAAATAACCCATTAATTTAGGGATTAAAACAAGAATTTTTCCTTGTCAGATGTCAAAGGAGTGCTTAATTTGCTTTGACAATTTTGGTTGGTGGCACCCACCTTTGAAAACAATCTCCCACTTGAAGATTTGATTAGGATAATCATATCTTCACACCATTCTTTCTATCTTACACTTTCAATGTTGCTTATCTCTCTATCAGGCCACAAGAGGATCGACACCATGCAAATTTATTAGTGTTGATCGTCTTTGTCATTAAATCTGCTATGTTGTCATTAGTATAGATTTTCTGCATATCTACATATCCTTCTTCCACTTTCTCATGAATGAAGTGATATTGGACTCGAATGTGTTTTTGTTCTTAAATGAAAGGTTGGATTCCTTGCAAGATGCAAGGCACTCTAACTGTCACAAAATAATGAGACACACTCTTTTTGTGCCCAAGCTTCTCTAATACCATTTTCAGCCATATTGCTTCTTTATTGGCTTGCGTAGCTACTATTTATTCTGCTTCCATTGTTGACGTAGCCACAATTGATTGTAGTTTTGAAACCCAGCTTACAGCGCAACCAACAATTGTAAACACATAACATGTGGTAGATTTACTTTTATCAAAGTCCCATGCGTAGTCAGAATCAACATACTCCTTGATAAGAAATTCTGATCCTCCGTAACATAATGCAACATTTAAGGTTCCCTTGATGTATCTTAGGATCCTTTTCACATCATTCCAATGCTCTCTGCAAAAATTCGCCATGTACCGACTAATTACTCCCACTGCTTGTGCAATGTCTGGTCTTGTATAAATCATAGTGAACATTAAACTTCCCACTACTGATGCATATGATACTCGAGACATCTTCATCCTCTCTTCTTCACTACTAGGACTCATATTGGAAGATAATTTGAAATCAATAAGAAGAGGGGTAGAAATTGACTTACAATCTTGCATGTTGAATCGTGACAAGATTTTTTTCGAATAATTCTTTTGTGAAAGCCAAATCTTCCTATTATTCATGTCTCGGTGAACTTACATCCCTAGAATCTTGTTTGCTAGTCACAAGTCCTTCATTTCAAATTCCCTAGCCAATTTTGCCTTTAATTCTTTAATATGATCTTTGTTGGGCCCGACAACCAACATGTCGTCCACGTACAACAATAATATAATAAAATCCTTTTCATCAAACCTCTTGAAATAAGCCCCAAGGGTATGCATTAAGTCTGTTATGTCTAAGGCTCATGATAAAGGAATCAAATCTCTTGTACCAACATCTTGGCGCCTGTTTTAGACCATACAGAGATTTGTTCAAAGTTCTCCTTTCCTTTTTCTTCAAATCCTTCAGGCTAAAGCATATAAATTTCTTTTTTAAGATCTCCATGAAGAAAAGCAGTTTTAATGTCTAACTGCTCCAGATGCAAGTCAAATGTAGCACAAATTGCTAGGACTACTCGAACTATCGTTAATTGAACCACAGGGGAAAATATTTCATTGAAATCAATCTCTTCTTTTTGAGCATATCCTTTCACCACTAGTCTTGCACGATACCTCTCTACTTGATCGTCACAATTTTGTTTGATTTTGAAGACCCATTTGTTACCAATTGGCTTTCTTCCTTGTGGTAGTGATACAAGCACCCATGTATTATTTTTATGAAGGGCTTCAATTTCTTCTTGCATTGCTGCCATCCATTGAGAAGCATTTGAATTATTCAGTGCCTCCCAAAAAGTTGATGGTTCTCCATCCTCACTTAAAAGATAGTATGCAACATTGGCTTCCATAACATAATCTGAGTGCCAACTGGGATGCCTTTTTAATGATCTGATTGATGAATTGTTGGAGCTTCAAAATTATCGCACCCCAATTTTAACGGTGTGACGGTCCTAAGGTCTAGGTAAGCTTAAGACCACCGAGCACCTCTTAGAACCCATAATACATACATTACTTATCTTGGATATTTACTTAAGTGGGCCACAATCAATTTATTAACTTCTATTAAATTTTCAGGATCACTGAGAATTTTTTTTCGCACATTCTATATAGGCACATATTACTCTCTCAATACTATTATAATAAAGCCTACACATATTCAATACTAATATCATCCATAAGATACTGTGGAGCAACTAGAGTTCATATAATTTAACATCTATATTTACATTGATCACAGGCTTCTTATTAGAAGAAGGAATCAAGAAACTGACGAACCAAGATCACCTCTACCTGAAACCACAGACGTTTGAATGACACTACAAGAAAATCGCCAAATTGCGATCAAAATTTGAGACGGACAGTTCTGTCACAGATTTTGTGACCTATCTGGCACCGTTTTGCGATCGATTGCAACGATGAAATAGCTACAAGATTTGCGACTCAATTGCGACTTATTTGCGACCGATTTATGACCAATGGTGCGACTGAAGATAGATTTGTTGTAAATTTTCGTGGGTTAAATTAGCAGGAACAGTTTGCGACGGATTTATGATGAAATAGCGACCACTTGAAATCTATAATTTTGCGACGGACATTATTGGTTGCAAAAAAAATTAAATGCATGTGCGACACATGTACTTTTATGATTAACGAAAGTGCGATGAATTTGCGATCGATTTAAAATTTTGCAACCGATTTTTTTTTGCCACATCAGCAAATTTATGACCGATCTGTGACCCACATAGTCGGTTGCAATTTTTTAAGGGTTACAAAAATCACAGGTCTCTCGCATGATCCACTTTCTACTTTTGGTGTCTCCTCTCCTCTGCGTCTTCTTGCTTGCCGTTCACCACCATTCGTCGACCCAGACGAAAGTCCCATCCGTGTCGTACACCGCTCGCCTCTTGCTAGTCGCCGTTCATCGCTCGCCGTTAGGTTGTCGCACTTCGCCCTCTGCCTTGTTGCGCGATTGGGTTTCTAGGTGTGTTTTTTTTTCATTTATTTGATGATTTGTTGGTTTATTTGGTGAAATGTGATTGTGTTTCTATTTTAATTAACTGTGATTGTGAAATGTGATTGTGTTTATTTGGTGAAATGTGATTGTTTTCTTTTCAATAATTTCAATAACTAAAAAGCTAATTTTTACAAAGAGAAAATTAAAGTAAAAGTTTTTTAGATTCCACCTCTATATTCTATAGGACAAATCTCCAAGAGAGGAAAAAAAAAGTTTCTGAAATTTAAATGCACACGAATTACTCCATTTTAAATTGCTTTTCTGTGAACATTGCGAGGATGTAAATAAAATGAAAAACATCGAAACAATCGATTAGTTAAACAATGAATCGTATTAAAGCACTTAAACAAACTTACGTCATTTTGCAATACAAAATTTTGTTCATATGCATTATAGAGGCAATAGATAGTATAAAAAACTCACCCAAAGACAAACTGAACAAAAATGGAAAGGAGCAAAACAAAAATTCATTTTTTTTTCCTATAACAAGGAGCAAAACACTCAACCTAATTACCTGCTGCCTTCACGACAAACACATAGCAACAAGTTTTTAAGACCAATATGATGATTATACTCGGGCCAAATGTTCTCTTATTTCATATATTATTGTATCAAGCTTAATTGTATACATGCATATGTAGGTTCAGTCATTTACAGTATGGCAAGAGGTAGGGGACATGATTCAGACATCACCGGCAGTGGACCTTGTGGAGGTCGTGGCCGAGGACATAACTCACGCAGACGAGGAGTTATACCTCATGTACCTCCTCCTCCTCCTCCTCCTCCTCCTCCTTCTTCTGGTACACTTGGGGCGTCATCTTCTATTGAGCCCCATATGGCACCTCCATGTCCCCTTATTCCTTCTTCTTCTGCCCCATTTCCTACATCAACAGAGTCTACACCAGCTACACAGTCCACTTCTGCACTAGGTAATTATAACTGTTAATTAGCACCAATAAGTACTTATTATCATTTCTGACATATTTTATTTAATTTTGCATTAGTAGCTTCAGCAGAGGCACGTGCAGAACTCAGATTAGTAGCCGGACAGTAAGTACTTATTTACTTGTGTATTTTTAATTGTTTTGTTTGCATTTTGATGATTCTTTCTACTTAAGTTTAATTTTGTTATCTTTCACAATATTTACCCATCCTCTCAAGCGTCTAGGCAAATCATGAAGATCATAAAGCTACATCTCGATAAAGAAGGATACAATTGGGATGCGATACCACAAGAGGCGAGAGACTTTTACTGGGATGAGTTTCAGGTATGACGTTCCTTATTTACATCTTATTTGACATTTATGGAGGTATAATCAATTAAATTATGAAAAATCATATAATTTATTTTTACAGAAACATTTTGTATGGGAGGAGGCTATCACAGCTATGCTTAAAGTGGCATGGGAGAAATTATGAGCTCTACGATACTCTGAATTCACTTATAGGATGAGGAAGAACGGAAAGAAGCAGCAGTGCTTATCTTAGGAGGTGTGGGAGAGCTGGCAGAAGGCTTGGGAGGATCCTACTTTTAAGAGAAAATGCGAGATCTTTGCATAGAACAGGCGTAGTGAAACTGGTGGTGATGGAGCAGGACCATCGAGACACACAGGCGGGTCCATCTCTGCTACAGAGATCGCTCAAATATTAGTAAGTAAATTAGTAAAAGTTCCCCACCCTGATGTTTAATGGAATAATTGTAAATATTAATATGTTATGCATAAAATTGTGAAATAGGCTGAGAAATATGGTCGTTAGCCTACATCGATGGAGGTGTTCAAATATACTCACACAAAGCGTGTAATGGGCGTTAATGTGAGTATGAAACATTTTTCTATTGTAATAGTCTTCTATTATTTGCTCATTTAATGGTAGTGTTCACTATAGCTAGCATCTATATAAAAATCATTAGATGTAATTTATTTTTTAGGAGAATTATAGTACAGCTTGCGATCATGTTCTATCTTCTCAGCTTGCATCTGATGTCCGAGGGTTGATGAGTTAGCTTTATACCTAGACGTGGCAGGGGGGCAAAAGAAGAGGAAGGTGTATGGCATCGGCTCCCAGGCATCATAGTACTACTGTAGCTCAGATTCAAGCGCTGCTGGTGCTGCATCATGACCACCTCTCGATCATAGTGCTGAGGAGATTAGTACGTTGAGAGCTCGTGTTGATGAACAGGAGAGACAGATTGTGGAGCTTCGAGCACTTGTGATGCAGATGTCTGGTCCACAGACGACTGCTACTTCATCGGATCCTCCGCCTGTTCCAGATCCACCAGTGCCAGCTACTGTCGCGCCTCAGAAAAATAAAAAATTATGCTAATGGAACATGAACGAATACCTTTACGGAGGGCAATGGGAATTGGAGCTTCCTCTGCTAATGGCATGACCGATGTAGGAGGTGATATCGGTATAGGAGATGAGTCACTGAGTAATGTACCTGCATCATGAAGAGAATTAGTAGAAGGGTCAATCTGCGAAGGTTGATGTGAATAAACTTGGAGAGGGTGAGTAGTGGTTGGACCAGGAAGAGGAAGAGTAGCGACAGGAAGAGTCACAGAAGTAGGATCCCCGTTGACCATGTGTTGTGAAAAATACGGAGAAGTCTCAAAAAATGTCACATCAGCAGCGACAAAGTATTTATGAGTGACCGGATCATAACATTTGTATCCTTTTTAGAGACGAGAATACCCTAAGAAGATACACTTGATTGATTTTGGTTGAAGTTTGTCTTTTCCTGGAATATGATCATAAACAAAACAGGTACAACCAAAAACTCGGAGAGGAAGACTGAGAATTCCGATTTGGAAAAACAATAGAGTGAGGACTCTTATTATTTAAAACAGAAGAAGGCATGCGATTAATGAGGAAACAGGCAGTAAGAGTGGCATCCCCCCAAAAACGTAATGGCACATTATTACTAATAAGTAAGGTACGGGCTGTTTCAATGAGGTGCCTATTCTTTCTTCCAGCAACTCCATTCTGCTGAGGAGTATGAGCACAAGAAGATTGATGCATTATTCCCTGAGAAGACATAAATTGATTAAATGTGTGAGAAAAATTCTCTCTGGCATTATCACTACGTAATATTTTAATAAAAAGTCCAAATTGATTACGAATTTCAGCACAGAAAGTTTGGAAAATAGAAAATAATTCTGAACGATTTTTCATAAGAAACAACCAAGTACATCGAGAATAGTCATCAATAAAAGTGACAAAGTAATTAAAACCCAATGTGGAGCTAACACGACTAGGACCCCATACATCTGAATGAACAACGTCAAACATAGTTGCATCCCTATTATTCACATGCTTGGAAAAAGAGACACGAGTTTGTTTCCCTAGTCGACATGACTCACACTCAAGAGAAGATAATGTAGAAAGACTGGGAACTAATTGTTTAAGCTTGATGAGACTGAGATGTCCGAAACGACGATGAAGGAGGTCAGCGGAAGCAGTGGAAGTAAGCATGATTGTGGTTTTAGGTGAGGAAAGATAGTACAATCCTTGTGACTCATATCCTACTCCAATCATCTTCCCTGTTCGTCGGTCTTGCACAAAAACATAGTCAGCTATAAAGGATACAATACAATTAAGCTGTTTGGTCAATTTGCTAATGGAGATCAAATTATATGGACATTCAGGAGTAAATAGTACTGAGGTTAGAGTAACTGAGAGAAGAGATTGTGCTTCTCCAATTCCTTTAATTACAGTATGAGAACCATTGGCTAAAGTGACAGTAGATGTGTTTGAAGGAACAGAGAGAGTAGAGAAAAGAGTTTCATTACCAGAGATGTGATCAAAAGTACCAGAATCAAGCACCCAAGGATCAGGAACAGTGGATTTGGATAGACAAGCGATTGAATTACCAGACTGAGAGATGGTAGATGACTGTTGTTTAGCTGTCTGAAATTGTAAATACTCACTATAGTCTGTCCCAGATAAGGTAATAGCACCAACTGCTTGATCAGGTAATGGCAGAAGTCCAGCACCAGTATTTTGAGCCAAGTAAGCAACAGATTTGCCAGCATTGAAAGAATGATTCTGCGATGGTTTACCATCAATTTCCAACAACTTTTTCCGAGTATGACCAGGCTTGTCACAATGAGTACAGTGTTTGGATTTGTTACCTTTCCACTTTCGACTATTATTCTAAACCGCAAATACAGATGCTTCCATATTTTGTGATGAGGCTGGGGTTACAGAGATGTGAAGGAGACGAGTAGAGACATCCTCCAAGGTGGGAATTACAGAACCTGTCAATATTTGATCTCGGACTGAACTAAGATCAGGTCGAAGACCTATGAGTGCCAAAACCATGAAGAATTTATTTCTTTGTTGTTCTTGTGTAGCAGTACTTTCTAAAAAAGGCATAAGGGAATTAAATTCATCAAGTAAGGTCTCAACTTGTCCAAGATAACTAGCCATATCCTGCTGATTTTGCTGCAAGTTAACAATATCAGACACTACTTTATATATTCGCTGTATATCATTGGTATATAGTGTCTTAGCTTTGGTTCACACCTTACAACAGGTTTTGCAGGATTGAAATAAGGGAAGCAACTTAGGCTTAAGAGTATGCCATAACAAACTACACAATTGTGCATCAATTTTAGACCATGTCGTCCTATCTTTTTTCGAAATATCAGCAGCTGTTTTACTTAAATGATCATCATACCCTTGTCCCATAAACCATAATTCAACAGAAGAC